>MDKI01016837.1:0-26289 GCA_005239505.1 Nicotiana paniculata
GTTACTTGATAATTAGTTCATATAATCGTAGTATAAATCAGTTATATTCTTGGATTTTATTTTTTCTCGATTAAATAGTAATTAGAGTGATTCAATAAGTAGTTTAAGCAAGTCCCTGTGGGTTCGACATTCGATTTAACATTATATTACTTGCTCGACCACGTATACTTGCGTGTGCGGTTTGGGACCAACATTGTTCTCATAACCACTCACCCAAATCAACAAGTCACACCCAACGCCACCTGGGCACACACCTCGCAAGATAAAACCCGATAATCACAACACGAATATAACATAATTAAAAAGGAATACATGAGAGAAATATCAAACAAGCCTGACAGGCAGAACTCTCTATCATTACCATAATACAAATCAATTACACAAGGGAGAATCAAAACATATGAACCAATCACAAGGATCTCGTCCTAATACAACTCTACCGTGGCACATAGCTTGCTTCAAACATATCAGACTACATGAAAATGCGAGGGTCTCACCCTCAGCTCAGAATCACAAGTAGAATACACATCACACTAACCGAAAACTTCCACTAACCTAATTCTGAAAACAAAATTACAACACGTACTGGAGTTTCCATATCGCTAGAGTACCTAAATTACAACAGGGGTAAACACATAAGTAGAGTACAAGAATCAGGAAACTAACCCATGTATGAAGCAAGATAAGAGGGCTCACCCCAGTAAGAAGAACCAAATCAAAATAAGAATGATGCTCCTCTATAACAAATCGAACACATACCTGTAAGGACACCATCTGGTGTAGCGTCCTCAGTCCTACCATGGAAAGCATATCAACAGGACGGGCCTCCCACTCTAGGGCGCCCTCCACCTGACGGTACTCCACCCCTAGTTGGCTGTACATGTAGAGTAGCAACTGGAATGGAGTCCATAGCCTGATTTCTCTTATGAAAATCGCCTATTTCGCGTCTGGGACAATCTTTCATGATGTGCCTAGTATCGCTACACTCATAACAACCCCTCTACGAGAGTGGCTGCTCGTACTGAGTTTGTGTTGGATAACTAGAATATCCGTTGTAGGAACCCCATGCAGGTGGTGCACTAAAAGAAGACTACCCCATATGAGTACCCTAACTAATTGGAGCACCACGAGTAGCCTAAAGTTCGGACTGCAGTGGCTGAGTGCCCGAGCCTCTACCATGATGGGTCATAGCTGAAGAGTAGAATCCATTGAATCCTCTAGAACCTCGAGACCTCTCATCCTCCTTATCCTCCCTCTGTGCGCCCTGAATACGCTCTAACCTCCTAACAGTATCCACAACTTGCTGAAATGGAGTATCAGTCTCCTACATCGTAGCCATGTTGAATATAAGACCATAATGGAGCCCCTCGATAAATCTACAGACTCGCCCTCTGACTGTAGGAACCAAAGAAGGTGCATGATAGGATAACTCATTGAACTTGATGGCATACTGCAACACTGTCATGGTTCCCTAACGCAGTTGCTCGAACTTTGTGCATCACGCATCCCTAAGGGTCTGGGGACCAAACTCACTCAAAGCATCTCTAAAAACTAAGTCCAAGTAAGTGGTGCTGCATCGGCTGGTCTACCCTCCTTATAAACCTACCATCACTAATATGTTGCTCCTGACAGCTGAAATGTAGTAAAAGAAACTTGGCTCACCTCCACATACCCATGGTGCGAAGAATACGATGATACTTCTCTAGAAAGACAAGTACATCATTGGTAGATGTTCCACTAAAAGTAGGTGGACTATACCTTTTGAACCTCTCAAGCCTCTTATCCTCCTCCTCTGATACCCCTGGCCTGACCTCAAGCTTGACAGGAATAACAGGTTGTACCGGCACCATACCCAGAACCTGACCAATGTGAGGCTGCTACTCTGGAGTATGGGTGGTAAGAGTTTGAGCTCCTCCCCCAATCTGCGAAGTAGCTGGTGCAATGGTGATCAATCTTGCCTAAGCGAGTACCAAACATGATCAGGAACTGCGCTAAAGTATCCTGAAGTCCGGGGGTAGCAACAGGCGCCTTCGGTGCTTGTCCCCCAACCAAAGGTGATGGCGGCTTCTCAACTATTGCTCTAGTAGGCGCTCTCACTGTGGCGCATACCCCTCCTCGACCTCTACCTCGGCCCCGTCCTCTCACAGCTCTAGTAGAGGGCGTGAGTATCTGCTCTGCTGATCCGGTTGCACGTGTCCTCACCATCTGTGAGAGAATAGAGATACAAAGGCTCAAAGTTTGAAATCAACAAATCCGCATGATAGGAATGAAAGAAGTGGAATTTTCCTAATAGTTCTGTAGCCTCTCGAAGATAAGTACAGGCGTGTCCGTAACGATCCACAAGACTCTACTAAACTTGCTCGTGACTCATAAAACTCATGAAGCTAAAGCTCTAATACTGACTTGTCATGACCCAAAATCCCACCACAGGCGTCGTAATGGCACCTAGTCTCTGAGACTAGGTAAGCCGATTACTACAATAATTAATCCTGTTTTAACAATGATAATTTAAAATAGAGTTTAATATGAATACTAAAATAAAAATGAAATGATCCTACGCGGAAATAATCATACAACATCCCAAGACTAGGTAATAGAGAGTCATGAACTCTAGCTGAATACATGGAAAGATCTCAAAGATCGACTTACAATATTGTTCAAATAACAAGCTGATGGCATAATGAAAGGAAAGGACTCCAAGGGACTGCGACGACCAAGCAGTTCTAGCTTGAATCCTCGTGATCAATAAGCTAACTCTCCTTGAGTCTGATATCTCCAATACCTGGGTCTCCAAAAAAATGTACATAAGTGTAGTATGAGTACACTACGATTGATACCCAGTAAGTATCAAGACTAACCTCGGTAGAGTAGTGACGAGGTACAAGTCAAGATGCCTACTAGTCAAAATAACCTATGAAGTATTAAGTATAATAAGCTAATAATGAAAGAAGGAATAAGTAAATGGCAACAAGAATCAACATATGATATAAATAGTAGAGTAATACGAAAACCGTGAAAGTACCATTGAAACCAAATCAGGAAAAACAATAACAACCAATTAAATCAAGTCGCTCTAGCACAAATTTCATAACAAAGTTACTCCGAGATACCTCATCTCATAATCACAAGTCACGAGCTTCAACCCACAATCATATGCATATGTCACCTTGTGCCCACATTTCTAATCGCAACTGCACGGACAAATCACGTGCCAATATCTCAATCCGCCCGGCATAGTCATAGGCTCAATATTAACATGAATGCAGATAATACAAGAATACATGGGCATGATCAGTAAATGTCAAGTTTTATACTCATGAACTAGGATAAGGGTCATGATATGGTGTATCACTCTGCATAATATCCACCCTCATTACTCCGCATGATAGCCACTTTTATAGCTCCACGAGGACAAATACTAAATACCTACCCATATCACTTTGCACAATTAACAACAGTGAGATGCCACTCGTATTCCCGCATAACAATAATAGTGAGATAACACCCTTATGATCTACACATCAACAACCAATCCACACAACTATTCGCATGTGCTAACATCACAACAACACGATATACCAACTCGTATCACAAGTGCCCATCGGCCACAACCGTTCCAAAAGAACCAACAATATCAATATTTCCATAACAAATAGCACACGGCTCTCACACAATGTGTATAGAATTTCAATAAAGTAATCAATAATGAACAAAACCCCCATTTAAACACAACTGTTGTTAAATAGATTAATGACTTTCAATAACTTCAACTTCAATTAATTTCTTATGGATAAACTCGATAATGAAGGTATTTCCATGAAATGGAAAACATTGAATTCTAGTTTATGAAATAGGATAACAATGGAAGAGATGGCACGAACAAGAAACTCCGTCTAATGCAAAAGAATAACCTGGCAACAAAAGGCTACCTTGTAGAAGCAATTTCAATCAAATAAAACTTGACAATAAAGGAAGTTGTATAATGATAAAAGAGATAACAACTTCAAATAAATCATATAAGAGTAAACTTGATAAGTAAAGGGTGTGACATGTAATAACAACTTCAAATAAAGCATGCAAAAGTAAACAAGACAATTAAAAGATATCACATGTGCTAACAATCCCAAACAAATACATGAAAGCAACCTAAGAGTCTAAACCGATCAATTTCCACATATAAGCCCAAGTACGTACTCGTCACCTCATGTACACGACTTTCACATGACACAAGTTAGCACAAATGACTCAAAAGATAAGGGGTAGTTCCCCCACACAAAGTAAGGCAAGATACTTACCTCAAAGAAGCCAAATCAATACTCTAAATGACCTTCTCGTGTGAAACAAACCTCCGAACGGCTCAATCTAGCCAACATAACTCAATATCATACATACAAATCATAGGAAACAATTGTGAATAATAAAGCTTCGATCTTTATCGTAAACTAAAAAGTCAACCCCCATCCCGCATCAAATAGGCCTTCAAATCCTCATTTTACATTTTAGAAAGTTTTTATTAAAATCCTCAATTTTCTCCAACTCAAATCTCTAAATGATAAAAAAAAAAAGATGGAATCACGAGATATAATCAAATCCGGGTGAATAGCACTTACCCCAATCTAAATCATGAAAATCCCCTCTAAAATGGCCTATAACCGAGCTCTCTAACCCAAAAATTGATAAACTATCAAAAGCCCTTGAATTAGAGTACTTTATATTCTGCCCAGTGAAATATATGTCGCGATCGCGGAACATCCATCGTGATCACGGAGAAAAAAGACTTCATCTACCAAAATGTGCTTTGTGAATGCGTGAGTAATCTCGCGAACGCGGCCCTCAACCCCCAGAAAACATCGTGAACAGGCTCTCAACCTTGCGGAAAGAGCAAATTCCTAGGGACCGCTTCCAATTCCTTATATGTGATAGCGTATACCATAATGCGAAAGCGAAGACAGCAATCCTCAAAGCCTCCCAAACGTGGTCGTCTCTTTGTGACTGTATTATATTACGTCCCGCAGTATTATATTACGATGATGTTACGTTTCGCAGTATTAAATTACGACGATGTTGCACCATGTAGTATTGTACGTTGAATTTGTCGCAAGGTAATTGACATCAGTCCGAGGAAAAGATTACTTGTAGATTATAAGAATTATGCTATTTCAAACAAGTGGTGAGTAAATTCGTGAAGATGAAAGGGGAAGCAAGTCAAAGAAAATGAATTTTCGTCGAAGATTGACATGTTGGGACAAAATTCGAGCCAAGCGTTAATACCCGATATTTATGGACTAGTACTTATGAGCACGTGATTTTTCACCTACTAAATACTCCTACAAAATTTGATAAATAAACTAATTTTATAGATTTTTTGTTGAATTTCAGTGTTTATTATGAATTATTTGCATTGCATGGTCATAATCCAACTTTTAAAAATTTATAAAATGATAAATAAAAACAAAAATATTTTTTTTTAAATTGCATAGTAAGGTTTTGGCTCAATTTAATACTTGGTTGTCTAATTCAATCATTTTTATTAGGAAAAATTTCAAAAAAAACATTGCTTTCTAAATAAATTAGGAATGTTATTTGATAGTTTCACTTTAATTAATTCATTAATTAAGTCATAATTAGATGAAACTAGGTTAAAACTAATTATGATTAATTTGAATTATTTAAATTAATTTAATTAGCTTAACCTAAGTGTTCCAAAGACCAAAAATCGGACCTGGGCCAATGCACCCAGGCCCAAAAATCCTTTCCCAATACCCAATTACACCTAGCCCAAAATGGCTGACCCGTCCAAACCCTCACTTAACCCAAGCGACCCCGTTTTGGACCTCCTCCCATCCCAGCTGTTGGATCATTTTGATCCAACGGTCCATAACTACCACCCTAATAAATATATATATGTCCTAACACCCCCGCCCATACCCCCTCAAACTCACTCTCCCCTACACCCTCTCACTCTCGTCTCTCTCCCCAGACCCAAACCCTAGCCGCCCTAACTCCCCCCATCGTATACCACCACAGTCCACGGCGGAACTCCGCCAATCGACCCCAAAATTCTACCCTACAACCTCCTTCACCTCCTTAACCCCGTCCCACTATTAGTTTCCCCAAAAAATCATCCAGTTTTGAGTAATTTCAAATCTAGGAACATAGAAACACTAAAGACCCGTCCCTGTCGACTTGAAGACTTTCAATGACTCTCGCTTACATGAGTCGATAGCCCTTGTTGAGAGCTATCGATTCATGTGGATTTGGTTATTTCCAGACCTCGCCGGAATCCGGCCAAACATCCCACCGATACCCCCTCCCCCCCTCCCTTTCTTTTATATCTTTTAATTAAAATCATGATTTCGCCTTTGTTTAATCATTGTCCCTAGGGTTACTGTTCTAGATTTAGATGTCGTATCCTTCTTTCACTGTCTTGCCTTCACCTATTCATGCATGTTCTTCTTAACTAATCCAAAACCCTGAATGTATTTCATGTTAATTTGCTTAGTAACTAGCCTAGGGTTTTATCATTGTTTCATATGTGTGCTTGTTTCTTTTTTCCTTGATCCGTTTTGGTTAATTGATTCTGTTTATTAGTTCAATCGTATGTGTTTGGATTAACTGAACCATGTTTAGGTCCTCGAATAATTTAGTTTAGGTTTTAAGGTTAGTCTAAGTTTTAAATATGTCCATGACAGTCATGTATTTTTTCTTAATCGGATTCCTTTGAATATCATGAATGATCAACTGGTTTCTTATGTGTTTGTTTGGCTTTTAATTCATTGGATTAATTAGTCCGGGTTAATATGCATATAGGATGTCTAGAATTCTTTGACAGTTAGTTTTCCTAACCTATTGTTTCTATTATTAAATTTTGACCCTAATGAGTTAGCCATTCCTGTTAATCTCAAGCTTTGGTCATCGATTAGGTAAAAGTTAATCTTTAGTCTAATGTTAGGATTACCTTCTAATTTCTCTTATTCTTTCTGTTTTAATCAAGATGTATTTTGACATAAATAATTGAGTGTGTAGGAAACAGTAAACCAAGGTAACTAATAAGTATGATTAGAAACTAACTCTAAGAACCTAATCAACTAACCCTTAATTAACTAAGTCTTAATCCTAGTTAAGAATAACTAATTAGTTTTAATTATTTAAAGTAAGTCTGAGGAGTTTAATGTAATTAATTTGAAGTGGTTAGTTAATTTGAATTAATTAGTTAACCCTTGATAAAAACAACAAAGGCCCGGCTACTAATTAAGTAGCTACTGTTTATTTAAGTCTGAAATTAATTACTCAATTAAGATGCTTAACTATAATTGGTAGATAAACCTAATTGTCCAAATTAAGTTAATCACAGTTAAGTCCAAACCCAAAATAATTCACCTAAGCCTCCTCTCAAGCTAATTCCAAATCAATTTCAGCTTCCTCAACCTAGTAACTAACTCAAGTTGATATTGATTATTAATTAAAATTAGTTTAGCTAATAACCTTAACCTTAGTTACCTAAAGGGTAATTATAGGGAGTTTAAGGGGTAGTATAGAGTTTTAGCTAAAGGAATCTTGGGTGTAACAACCCAAGAACCTTCCAGAATAAGGAAATCAGAATTTTTGGGGTTAAAAGGGTATATTCAGGGATTAGAATTTTCTAGAATAGGTGCAGTTGTCCCAAAATGATAGGGTTGATAGCTGCATTTGTACTATTTTCATCTTATTGGATAAGGAATATGCTAAGCATATCCTATCCCAAATACCCCAATATATACACACACTTTTTACCACTAAAAGGAACTTTTTTTGGACAATCTAAAAAGAAAAACACTCTCTTCTAGCTGCTGAAACATATCTGAAAATACAGAAAAATCAGAATAGTTGCATTCATAAACAAAAATCAGAAATATATATTACTGAAAAGATTTGGTTTCATTCAAGAATCATCAAGGTTCTTGTGGTTGTTCTCAGCTTTGGTCCTTAGTTGGTAGTCTGATTTCGAAGTTTCTTGTCTAAATATTCGAGTTCTGGGTTGTTCATCCTATTGGTTGTTGTTGGGTTTTGGTTGTTCTTGCTCTTGTGCTGCTGAATCTTTCTCCTCTTTGCTGCTTTGCTGACTACCTGGCGTTTATTTGGTCAGGATTTTTGTTAACTTTTCTCTTTAAAAAGGTATGTAACAATGAACCTTAAATAAAATTATTAAATTCAGAATTTGTGCTGAAATGTTTGATTCATGTTGTGTTTTGAGATTATGTAAAGTTGAATCTTCTTCTCCTTTATTCTTTGTATAAAAATCGGAAATAAGACTCTTAGTGTGCTGATAAAGGAATCTGAAGGATATTGTCTATGAACTATCTGAACTATTCTGGTTTAGCTTTTGTTTAATTCTGTTGGGTTCAGGAATTATTAAATTTTGTATGGTGTTGTTTTTGTGTTTGCCTCAGTTTTACCGAGATAATTAGCACTAGGGTAGATGAATTTGCCTTCTTAATAGTAAAAATCACCCCATGGTAGTGCATAAACAGTAGTTTAGCTTGCTGAAAATTATCCTTCAAAGGATATAAGTGTGTAATTAGGAAGGGCCTTAAGGAAAAGAATATGAACCTGCAAAATGGTCGGATTTACTCCTCAAAGTGCCAATAGTGGCCAAAGTATTTGACCAAATAGCCGGAATAAGCATGACTATAAAAGTCTAAACAAAGTAGCATCATTGGATTTGAATCTGACCCCTTCTATGGTCAGATTCATTCCAGCCAATGCACAAGAGAATTTTGTTATAGTTTGACATCATTAGAGTCAAATTTGACCCGGTAATGGTCAGATTTACTCTAAAATATGCATAACATATCTATTATTGATATAGTTAGGGATCACAAACGAAAAGCTGCAAATGTAAAGTACAAAGAATCCAGATGTGGAGCAGCTATTTAGGATTTCCATTTTTTATTTTTTCCTTGATATTCATAAAAAATGTATTTTACAGAAGCTGTATTTTCAGTTCAGAAAACTGTAATTCGTTCATTTATGCATTTTAGAATCTTGTAATTTAAGGGACTGGACTGTATATTGATTTTTCAGCGTTTTAGCTTATAGTGTTCAAACTAAATTTTGAGGCGATTTTCCTGGACCTTTGATTCTGTTTTGCTCTAAAAAGTAGTTCAAAGATAAAATAGTTGTTTAATCGAAAAGAGGAGTTGGTATTCAAATCAGTCCACATGAAACCTTTCGTAAACATTTATTGGATTTTCAGAAGCGGTTATTTCAAAATTTAGTTGTTTCAATATAAGTGGATTTAGTAGATTATTTTTAGCTCATGCCGTATCCTGTTAAATTTTTTGAAATCGATGTATGAACACTTTTGAACCTTGAAGCATGTGATTAGGCTATCTAAAATTGACAAGAACTGGTAAAACTGCCTGTGCTCTGTTCTTCGTTAAAAATTACAAAGTTCCAGAAAAAATAAAGTAATTTTAGCTTGCCAATTTGAAGCGAGACCAATAGATAATGTATTTATATGTCTATAATTCTTATAGGTGTATGTATATCTACAGGAATGAGGTGCATATTGATTAACACATTTTCTATCATTTACCAAACTAGAAAGTGAAGACCTTTAAGATTTGATTAAGAATTGAATTTCCTAACTGGTAGTCTTCTTACAAAAATAGCCAAACTAGGATGGCCTAAAGTGATTAATTGGGGCTAAAATATGGCCATAGCCCGAAATATGTTGTCTTTTAGGCTAATGAATTTCACTTTTAGGCAACCCTCTAGGTAGAAAGATACCTTTAGTCTGAAATTTGGTAAAGAATCAAGCATTATCTCAAATTACCATAACCTACACTCGGGAGTGGCAACTCGTGCCCCCGACCCTCAACTCCAAACAATAAATAAAAATGCACATAATAATCACGGGTGCATTTCATGTGACGTGTTTGTCGTGTGTTCAAAAACAACAAGTGCACTCCATCGTGACTTGTCTAAGATAAATCCATAAACGTCCTAATTGATATTAAAGCTAAAACACTCCTTTAAATAGAAAACATAGAGAATAATCGAACATCGCCTCAAAAAATGCATTCTAAAACCGTCACGACCATAGTCTTGACTACGTAATCGACACTCGGGTGTGACAACTCATGTCCCCGACTTTAACTTAAAACTATATTAAAATCACGTGTTGCTATTGCGGGTTCATTTCATGTGGCGTAATTGTAACATGTCCAAAAGCAGACAAGTGCACGTTCTCGTGACTTGTTTTCAAGATAAATCCATAAAAGTCAAAAGCGGCTTAAGTTAAAATATATATATAAACAATAAGATAATTTAGACCAAATATTAATAGTTAAGCGACCGTGCTAGAATCACGGAACTCGGGAATGCCTAATACCTTCTCCCGGGTTAACAGAATTCCTTACTCGGATTTCTGGTCGCAGACAAATTACAACAGAGTCAAAATTTCCTCGGTTTGGGATTTAATAAATAAACGGTGTCCCGGAACATCGTCAAAAATTTGGGTGGCGACTCTGAAAAATAATAATAAATCCCAAAACTGAATAATGTCACTTTAATTGGAAAAACTCCCTTATTACCCCTTCATTAATCCGGGGGTAGTGAAAAAAGGAGGTGTGACAGCTCTGGCAGACTCTGCTGGGGATCGAACCCAGAATCTCTGGTTCAGGATTCAAGAATTCGAGCTTATATAACTATTATGTTTTGGCTTTCCTTATCTGATTTTACGTGTTTAAACCTGACGTGCTAATTTCCATATTTACCGCTTTGATATTTATCTGAATTGCATATAAACTGTGCGGAAATCCTTCTTCTCTCTGAGTCTTCTAAATCATCTTGTAAGTGTGCACTTGGTGTGACTTCTTTTCTGTTAGAGTCATCCAAATTTTAGAACGAGGTACGGATAAGTTACAAAGCCGGTGAAGCTTCTGTATTCCCGGTACGCTGCCCCGACCTCGGCTCGAGCTGTCCGCTCGGGTAAGCCTTGTCTAGAACAAAACCCCAGGATATAAACCTAGTATAACATAGCCTCATGCCGGATCCCTAGTAGGAATGCTTATTTGCATCATGTGCATTTGACTTAGGGGACTCAACACAGGGGTTGGGTCCGTCTAGGGTAGGTGTACCCGAAATAAAAGACTATCCTGATGCATCTTACCTGCTACGTATACATTTATTTGTTTCGGCTTGTGTGTTGACCGGTTAAAAATAAAAACAAATAGAAAAACCAAGAGTGAGGTAGAATAGAAAATTCACCTTGTTTTGAAAATCCCTGTATATCCCGAAACTCTGAAAATGAAGAAGGAAAATAATATTCCAAAACAAAGTGAGTAGATGTATATTTTTAATCAGTCAAGATTTTCTGAACTACGCCTTCTTTGATTCTCACCGGTGTGGGATACGTAGGCAACCCACATCGGGTCCAACCTCATTTTCTTCAAAAGATATGGTCCTAAATAAAATTAGGTGACGCATTCTTGCATAAATAGCCAAATCGCCCAAACGGGGCGCCGGAAGGCTATTTTTGCAAATATAGCCACCTACGGTCTTTTCCAAATTTTGACCCAATTAGCGAGCACAGCCTTAAAACTTCCTACCCGAAGTATTCAAGGGCCGTATTCTCAAAGATGGTCCATTCTTTTTATTACAAAACCTTTTTGCAAAAAATAACACTTTTTCGCATTCGGTCAATGTTTTGTGGTTTTTAATCAGAACAAATGTGCAGGATGAATACAGTTGAAAACATTCCCTTTGGGACGTCGAGGAAATCCCCTTGGGACTCCATATGTGGTGGAGCGACTTGGGGGAAGTTAGTAGAAAGTCTGTTGTAAAAGCTTTAGGCGGACTTACTGGTCTTCTAAAAATCAAGCCAAGGTTGGACATCGTCGAAGCTCTAGTATCGTTTTGGTATCCCGCCCACAACGTATTCCACTTTTTAGACTTTGAGTTGACACCCACGCTAAAGGAAATAGCGGGGTATGTTGGTCTCAATGACAATCTTAGAAGTCGGTATCCGGTGGCACCCAGGGCGGTAACTCCACATAAATTCTTGGATCTCTATAACATTAGTCGGGACGTCCAGGACCCACACCTATTAGAAGGGTTTTGCACTTTCTATTTTCTGTACAAACGTTATGGAGATCCTAGGGGCTACGAAGCTGACAACACTGTTCAAACTCACAAAGACCAGGCTAAATGGGATGCCTCCCGGGGGCTAGCTTTCGTGGTAGCATTCCTGGGCACCTTAATTTTCCAAGGAGTGACGGACTCATAGATATCAGACTAGTGGGGATGGAATATTTCATGATAAAAACTCCAATGGCACCCTTATACCATTGGTTTTAGCTGAGATTTACCGCGCCTTGACGATTTGCCAGTCTGGAGGAAAATTCTTTGAAGGGTGCAATCTGCTCCTACAAATTTGGATGATCGAGCACCTCTGTCACCGCCCAGGCTACATGAACTACGGCTTAATCGGTTTGAATTGTATCGAAGAACATGGTACTTGAGTAGAGGGCCACAAATTTCCTGAGGGCATAGAGGCCTGGCATTCACATTTGAGTTCATTGACTTCCGACCGAATCGAGTGGACATTCAGGTGGCTCCCTGTCGGCGAGGTTATCAATATGTCTGCTGAGGTGTGCTATCTTTTGTTAATGGGTCTGCGAAGCATTCATCCATATGCCCCGCATCGGGTCTTACGGCAGTTGGGAAGACAATAGGGTGTTCCACATGATAAGGACTTAATCCAACAAGCCATTGAGTTATGTCCGAGAGCTGCATTTACTGAAGGCAGGGTCCATCAAATCTGGAACGAGTGCAGATTTTTAGAACCTCAGACTCGGGCAAGAAATCTATCCAAAGGGTAAGTGGAGCCCGCCTACACTTTTTGGTATGGCAGAAGAGGCAGAGAGAACCAAGAACCAGAGCGGCCTGCAAAAAGACCTCATGTGCAGCATTTTACTGAGCAGACACAAGAACACTGGGTCTGGTTAGAGAAGGAAAACAACTACCAGGATACAATAAGTAAACTTGAGGCCCAGATCAGGGAGCTCAAATTTGAAAACACTCTACAAACTGCTGCAGCCAAAGGGGAAAGAAACAGGTGGAACAAAGAAAATGAGGCCCTCCGGTCTCAGATCCAGAAAATGACGATAGCCATTGAAAACCCTGAGAGAAGCAGAGCTGACGAAAGACTTGTCACCAGCCTCATGAAAAAGTTGTGTAGCTATGGTGATGACCTGGACAAAGTGGAAGAGGATTTGACCCAAGTGCGAGCAAAATTGGCAAATAATGCAGAAGAAAGAGCAGAATTCGTGCAAAAAATGAAGAGAAAGAATGACCAAGAAGTTATGGGCTTAAAAGAAAGGATGGCCACCTTTGAAAACGAAACGGCCAAGCAAGAAAAAAGATTTAAAGCAGAAAGGGAACAGTGCTACCCCATGATAGCCCAGTTGGAAGATGAATTGCAGCAATGGCAAGAGCAGAGTAACGAAGACGCCCAGGTTTTAGAGGCAAGATCCCAACAGATTGGGCGTCTACTTCAGGAAAAAGGTATCATCAGGCAAAGAGTCCGGGATATAGCCGATTACATTGTCACCAAATGCCAGGAATGTGAAGATATAACTCGGACCACCTTCTTATCAGCGGTAATGATCTTCTTCCACAAGATAATGGATGACCTATGCCGCCTCCAGCAACATATGGTACGCAGGCCCGTGGCAAGGCCGAATGATGCCTCGCTGGTCCCTGGAGAATTGGAAGCACTGATGTATTCTTGATGTTTTCTCGAGTCTGTATTTTCCTGTCTAAGTCCACTATAGCTTTTACATTTCCAAGAAAAGTATGTGTTGAGTCTGTTTTATAATTTTAAATTTCCAAAAGTGGGCTAAAAATTTTTGTAATCGGAAGTATTTTTTTTTTCTAATGAATGAAAGTTTTAGAAAAAATATTTATTTCCTTCAGATTTATCCTTTGAACTACGTGATGATCTGATTCGCGTGGCGCCGTGATACGTAGGCAATCCACATAGGATTCGATCATAACCTTAAGAAAGGAAACCGAGTAAGGAATAAAAGAGCGGAAAATAATAACAAAAGAAGGAAAAGAGTGATAAAATGACAAAAAAAAAATTCAAAACCAAGAAATAAAGCCGGGATGAAATACACAACTGTTGCAAAACATATTGAAAGCATTTAATTGCCTAGGTGCATTGTATACCCCAAACGTGTGATTCACTGTGTGATAAATGTTTCAACCTAACGTTTTGTTGGTTAAATCTTAAAGGTGTTTTTAGGTGGTTGGTTTTGCGGTAACCTGGCTTCCCATCCTTACTTCACTAGATCAAAAGGGAGCATAGAAATGACATCCGAAAGTCACTTATCAATCATCAAATCTTCCGTGGAAGACCTGAATCCAGCCCTCCCAACATCTGAGTCAGCAACAGCTGAAGAGAAATGGACTCTGCGTTGCCGCATGCTGGAAATGTGGGATGAATGGTCCAATGGTAGGGAACCGCCCAGTACCATCCCGAGTTTCCCAGAGATAATTCCCAGGGCGGGCGGGACCTCCAACATCCCCATAAGTTACCCAGCCACACCGTTTGGATATCCAACTATGTCGGCTCACTTTGCCAGAAGGCCTTCTGAGGTTCGCCCCCAGGCCTTGTTTTCCGGTGTCTTCCAACATCTTCACCGCACCACCAATTTCTGCCACGGCTCCACCAACTATCTCTGGGTCAAGCTTCGAGCCACCAGTATTCACATTACAAACATCATTCGTCCATCTGGATACCACTCATGTTACTCCCAATTCATACCCCCAACAACCTCAGTATGAGGTCACTTTGGGAGAAGATAAGAAAAGCCCCGAGCACGAAGAAATGGCTCGAAAAATGAAGAGTATTGAGTAGAGCCTCAAGAATATACAGGGGCTGAGCGGGCAGAAAAGCATCTCCTATGCAGATTTTTGCATGTTCCCGCATGTTCACTTGTCTCTCGGGTTTAAAACCCCCAAGTTCAAAAAATATGACGGGCATGGGGAACCCATAGCTCATCTGAAAAGGTATTGCAACCAGCTCCGGGGAGCCGGTGGGAAAGAGGAATTTCTCATGGCATATTTCGGAGAAAGCTTGACAGGGATTGCATCAGAATGGTACATGGACCAGGATATATCCCCCCTGGCACATATGGGATGACCTGGCACGAGACTTTGTTCAGCAATTCCAATACAACGTGGACATCGCTCCCAACAGGAACTCTCTATACAATCTCAAAAATAAATCCTCAGAAAGTTTCAGAGAGTACGCCATTAAGTGGCGTGAGCAGGCCTCCAGGGTCAAACCTCCGATGGATGAGGTTGAAATGGTCAGTGTCTTTCTACAAGCACAGGAAGCTGATTACTTCCAAAATATGATGTCCGCCATGGGCAAACCATTTGTGGAAGCAATCAAAATTGGAGAAATAGTTGAGAATGGTCTAAAAACCGGCCGTATCCTGAGCCAATCTTCCATAAGAGCAACCTCTCAGGCCATCCAAAGCGGATTCGGGAGTGTAGTCAATAGAAAGAAGAAAGAATAAGGGGCCATGATGGTTTCCGATGTCAGGAAGTCTCGGCAATACCTACGTCCATTTCCCAAAGCTTCCCAACATTACTATCCTCACCAAGACGCAGCTTATGCTACGCCCTCTTTTCCTTATGCGGTAATGAATGCTCAGTCGCATCCCAGGCCGCAACAACAATATAACCAGAACAGAACTCCACCCCCAAGAAATAACCATCGTCCCCCAACTCCATATAATCCACGCCCTCCTCAAAACAACTACCCGTACAATGCCTATCCCCATGAACCGCCAAGGAGACTTAATTTCACTCCCATCGGCGATCCATATTCCAGCCTCTTCCCAAAGTTAGTCCAGATGGGACTCCTGCAGCCCGTACCTCCAAACGAGCAGAATCCTCAATCGCCATCATATAGACGGGGTACCAATTGTGCCTCCCATTCTGGAGCAGAAGGGCATGACACGGAGGATTGCTGGACCCTCAGACGGGCTGGGGAAAGCCTTATAGAACAAAAGAAGGTGGTACTAAGGGATGAAGAGGCTCCTAATGGGATGAACAATCCATTGCCCACTCATAATAATGGGCCCGTCCTTGGCATGATTTGCCAAGACCAGGATTTTGATCCAGCTTTAAAAGTTATCATCGCCATCGCAGATATGGAGAAAAACCCAAAGCGGCACCCAAACCAGTCAAAGAAATGAAGAAGAATAACCTCGTCCCCCAGGCCACGGGGAAGGCTGAAGCCAAGACAAATATAGGAGTCTCTAAAAATGTTGTTTTTTACGTCCCCAAGGCACCCATGAAGGAACAAAGTGTGTTAAGTCCTTCCAGAAGGTTACAATTCAACAAAGCAATGATGAATGGCCCAAAAATGTACGTGCAAAAGGGGATGTATGTGGCGCGGGGGAAAATAATTTCACCAAGGATGAATGAGCCCGTGGTTATTAGACGCGTATCGCAGACTCCCGTGAAGAATACTATTGTCGTCCCCTGGAATTACAACAAGACGGTGGTGACGTAAAAAGGAAAATAAATTACTGGGGAAACGAGTGAGATAAACTCATCAAAGAAATACCTCAACCCAGAAGAACTGAACAAAAGCAAGCAGAAACGTTTTTCGCCTAAAAAGTCGATCAGTGCTGGAGAAGCAGAAGAATCCTTCAAAAATATGAAAACCTCTGAATACGCCGTAATTGAGCAGCTCAAAAAGTCCCCCACTCAGGTCTCACTTTTATCCTTGCTGGTAAATTCAAACGAGCATCAGAAAATCCTGATCAAAACACTTAATGAAGAATATGTTCCGGTCGAGACCACAGTTGAGCAAATGGAAAGAATGGCGGAATGATTTTTTGAAGTCAACCGGATCTCATTTAGCAAAAATTACTTGCCTCCATAAGGGGCTTCCCACAACAAAGCTCTCCATCTAACTGTTAAATGTGAAGGGTACTATGTGAAAAGAGTTATGATGGACGGCGGATCTGGGGTTGATATTTTCCCTCTCTCGACCCTACAAAGAATGGAGATCGGGACTGATAGAACTAGGCCCAACAATATGTGCGTCCGCGCATTCGATGGCATCAAGAGAGACACAATCGGGGAGATTGATTTGGTCCTGACAATCGGCCCTGTAGGTTTTGAAGTGACATTCCAATTCATGGATATGGATACTTCCTAAAATTATCTCCTGGGAAGACCTTGGATCCATGCAGCAGGGGCAGTGCCATCTACTCTCCACCAGATGGTTAAGTTTGAGTATGAATACCAGGAAATTGTGGTCCATGGAGAGGACGAGCAATCTATTTACAGGGACCCATCAGTCCCATGCTTGGAAGCAAGAGAAGGCAGCGAGCACATAGTCTACCAGGCTTTCGAGATTGTGGTTGCGGACCAACATGAGGAAGGAACCCCATACCCTCAACCCTTCCTATCAAATGCATCAATTATGGTCGCTAGCGACATGATTAAACATGGGTACACACCTGGAAAAGGGGTCGGGATGTCCTTGCAAGGCATTAAAGAACCTATCACCTTGCCTACCAATAAGAAGTTCTTCAGCATAGGGTTTCAAGCTACTCCCGATGATGAACAATGAGTTGAACAACGTAAGAAATATGGTTGGGTATTTCCTCAGCCAATCCCGCACATCACTGAATCATTCGTCAAGCCAAAATACGTAGAGGAAGATGAGGAGGCTTTCACGACCGAAGAAATTGAAAAAATCTGCGGAGCAATGAGACAGATGTTGTATGAGGCTCATATGGTCCAACCATGAGAAGGCTCCAGCACAACTAAGGTGCAGTATATGGGGCCTAACGCCAAGCTCAAAAATTGGAAGGCTACTCCATTCCTCGTCAGGCGGGAGTCTCGGTAGTTCAGCTTTTTCCATCTTTTCTGCACTATGAGTTATTTCAGGGTGTAACTCAAGTGTTTTTAATTTCTTGCCTTTTGAATTTCGATGTAAACCCTACTATGTTCAAATTCAATGAAATGAAATCAAAATTTCATCGTGTATTATTCTTTCTGATTTTTGTTTATTTTTCTTATTTTTGTTCAGTCCTAATAATGCGGCCTTAAAAACATGACATGCTTGCGGACTTCATGCTCTGAGCTTAATACGCTGTCTAACCTCGAAATAATGAATCAAGAACCGGAATATGATGAAGAAGAGGCTTTTAGGGAAATAAATCGAGAATTGGAACAATTGACAATAATCCTAAGCCAAACATAAACGAAACAGAACCCGTTATCTTGGGTAATGCAGAGGAGGTTCGAGAAACCATGATAAGCGTCCACACGGATGAAAGAACTAGGGACGCCTTGTTTCAACTCCTATTTGAATGCAAAGACGTGTTGCTTGGTCCTATGACGACATGCCCGGACTAAGTGTGGACTTGGTGGTACACAAATTGCCGACCTATCCTGGTTATCCACCTGTCCAACAAAAGAAAAGAAAATTTAAACAGAAATGAGTGACAAAATCAAAGAAGAGGTCTCTAAACAACTAAAAGCTGGAGTAATCCGAGTGGTCCAATACACCATCTGGCTGGCCAATGTGGTTCCGGTACCTAAGAAGGACGGAAAGGTCAGAGTATGGGTCGACTATCGAGATTTGAATAAAGCGAGTCCCAAAGATAACTTTCCACTGCCAAATATACATATCTTAGTTGACAATTATGCCAAACATGAGGTACAATCTTTCTTCGTTTGCTATGCTGGATATCACCAGGTGTTGATGGATGAAGAGGATGCAGAAAAGACAGCCTTCACTACACCCCGGGGAACCTTCTGTTACCGAGTCATGCCATTCAGTTTAAAGAACGATGGGGCAAACCTATATGAGGGCCATGACCACCATATTCCACGACATGATGCATCAGAAGATTGAGGTGTACGTGGATGATGTGATTATTAAATCCAGGATGCAAGGTGACCATGTGCAGCATTTGAGGAAATTCTTCGAACGCCTACGTAAATATGATCTGAAATTAAACCCAGCCAAGTGTGCTTTCAGAGTTCCATCCGGCAAATTACTGGGGTTTATAGTCAGTCGACTGGGCATCGAGCTGGACCCGACAAAGATAAAATCTATTCGGGATCTCCCACCCCCAAGAACCAAGAAGAAGGTCATGAGTCTGCTGGGTAGGTTGAACTACATCAGCAGGTTCATCGCTCGGTTGACATCCACATATGAGCCTATATTCAAGCTGTTAAAGAAAGATGCAGCCATAAAATGGATAGACGAGTGCCAGGACGCTTTCGACAAGATCAGAGAATATATATCGAATCCGCCAGTGCTCGTACCCCCGGAATCAGGGAGACCTTTGTTCTTATACCTAACGGTGTTAGAAAATTCCTTCAGGTGCGTTCTTGGGAAGCATGACGCAACCGGGAAGAAAGAGCAGGCCATATATTACTTGAGCAAGAAGTTCACAAGCTACGAAGCCAAGTATACTCCGTTGGAAAGAACTTGATGCGCTCTAACTTGGGTTGCTCAGAAGCTCCGACATTATTTGTTGGCTTATACCACCTACCTCATCACTAGGTTTGATCCTTTGAAGTACATATTCCAAAAGCCAATGCCCAACGGGAGATTAGCAAAATGGCAAATCCTTCTCACAAAATTCGACATTTTCTATGTCACCCGCACAGCCATGAAAGCTCAAGCATTGGCCGACCATCTAGCTGAGAATCCGGTGGATGATGAATACCAACCTTTGAGCACTTATTTTCCGGATGAGGAAGTTAATTCCGTCGAAGTAATATTGGAAGGCACTGACACCTGGAAAATGTTCTTCGACGGAGCAGCTAATGCAAAAGGTATTGGGATAGGGGCAATCTTGATTTTGCCAACAGGACAACACTATCCTGCCACGGTCCGCCTCCGTTTCTTCTGTACAAACAATACTATTGAATATGAAGCTTGTATAATAGGCATGAACATGGCCATTGACATGGATGTAGAAGAATTATTGATCATGGGGGACTCCGATTTGATCATCAAGCAGGCTCAGGGAGAGTGGGAAACTCGAAATGTTAAGCTCCTTCCCTACAGACAACATGTGGAAGATCTTAGCAAACGATTCAAAGTTGTCCAGTTCAGATATATTCCTCGGTGCCACAACGAGTTAGCCGACGCGCTGGCTACCCTAGCTGCAATGCTGCCATATTTGGGTAATGTTCACATCGACCCGCTGGAGATTCAAATCAAGGAAAGGCATGGTTATTGCAACACGGTCGAAGTAGAACCCGATGTCTGACCGTGGTATCATGATATCAAAAGATTCTTGAAGACAAAAGAATATCCAGAGCAGGACAACGGAGACCGAAACAGAACCATTCAAAGGCTCACCAGCAGTTTCTTACTAACTGGGGAAGTAATGTATAAAAGGACTCCCGATCTAAATCTATTAAGATGTGTAGACGCCAAAGAAGCTGAAAGGATTATGAGCGAGGTGCATTCATGAGTATTCGGTCCCCATATGAACGGGTACATCCTCGCAAAGAAAATCTTGCGGGCTGGATATTATTGGATGACCATGGAGAAAGATTGTTTCAGTTTCGTCCGGAAGTGCCATAAGTGTCAAATACATGGCGACTTAATCCATGCACCACCATCAGAACTGCATCCTATGTCAGCACCCTGGCCGTTTGTTGCTTGGGGAATGGATGTCATCGGGCCGATCGAGCCAAGGGCCTCAAACGGGCACAGATTCATCTTGGTTGCTATTGACTATTTCACAGAATGGGTCGAGGCAGTCACGTTCAAAGATGTCACTAAGAAAGCAGTGGTGGATTTCGTGCATTCTAATATCATCTGTCGTTTTGGTATCCCAAAAACTATCATTACCGACAATGCCGTGAATCTGAACAGTAACTTGATGAGGGAGGTATGTGCACAGTTCCAAATCACAAACCACAACTCCACCCCTTACCGTCCCAAAGTCAATGGCGTCGTCGAAGCAGCAAACAAAAACATCAAGAAAATTCTCAGGAAAATGATTCAAACATCCAGGCAATGGCACAAGAAGCTGCCTTTTGCATTATTGGGATATCGCACGACCGTGCGCACATCGGTTGGAGCTACTCCTTACCTATTGGTTTATGGCACTGAAGCCGTAATACCCTCAGAAGTTGAAATTCCTTCCCTTCAGATTATTGTCGAAGAAGAAATTAAGGACGATGAGTGGGTCAAAACCCGACTAGAACAATTAACTCTGATTGATGAGAAAAGGATGGCCGCAGTGTGCCACGGGCAGTTGTACCAACAAAGAATGGTATGCGCTTACAACAAGAAAGTGAGACCTAGGAACTTCAAAGTGGGACAACTTGTCTTAAGACGTATCCTCCCACACCACAAAGAGGCGAAAGTAAAATTCACCCCGAATTGGAAAGGGTCATACATCATAAGGAAATTTCTACCAAAAGGAGAGTTATACCTAGGATACATCGAAGGAAATGACCCTGACAATGCAGATGCAGTCAAAAGGTACTACGTTTGATCCTCCATATAATATTAAATGTTCTCGATTGAAGTGACGAAGGCTTTCATTATCGCTACCCAAACACCATTAACGCTTTTGCAAACCCTCTGAGCCGGTTACCCTTCTTTGATTACCCTCTTTGGAACCCGAAAGTGTTATGAAAATATGAAATGAACAAAAAAAGAGAAAAGAATGAAAAAAAAGAACAAAAGAAAAATCAATAGAAAAATCAAAACAAAAACAAAACGTTTCCCTGAACTACGTTCGACTTGATTCCAAAAGGATACGTAGGCAGCCTCTCCCTGGGGTTCAGTCACACCAAAATAAAAATCCACATTTCCCCAAGAGTTTAAGCTGGGGCAAGTGTTAAGATTCGGCAATGATTCGCCTGAAAAGTGCCAAAGCTGTAATTCAATTCAAATTCTTTTTACCCCCAAATCCTGTTCAAGTCCTTCTGATCGATCAGCGAAGAAAAGTCAAAATTAGAAGATACAACTATTTGGATCAAACATGAGAAATGAGAGAAAATAAAATGAGAGAGTCTTATCGGTGAAAACCCACACGGGCACCATAAGGTGATGACGAGTAGAGAAATTAAAAATGAGAGAGTCTTGTTAGTGAAAACTCACAAAGAGCACTACAGGGCGATGGCGAGAAGAGAAATGAGAGAGGTTAGTTGGTGAAAACCCGAAAAGGGCACTACTAATCGAAAAGAGGGTGATTGATATCGACATGGTCTGGGACAAGGTTTCTCGACCTCGAGTTAAAAGTTATGACGAATTTCTAAGAGTCAGATGGTTTATATAGATCAGGCATCCAGTCCAAGACGCATGTCATGTTCATTGAAGGTTGCGTACACTCCAGATAAGTCCTTCTTCTCTTCCCCGAAAGGGATATTTCTTGTCAAAATTCATTGTCTCCATTTCTTTGTTATTCTCTTTCAATCCCTTTCAATCTGACTCTGTTTCTAAGGTAAAACAAAGAAAAGATGGAAAAACTGATTTACAGGGTTTTGTTTAACGCAAGCCAACATGCAAAGGGCACTAAGCCTCATCAAGGGCATTGAATCGATCCCGACTGGCTGCAACGGCCCGTGCTTCAAACATAAAAATCTTGGAAGGAGAAAATCAAATTGAAATTTCTATAAAGGCGATTGAAGTGAAAGATTAAGTCCCACGTGGCTAACCCTCTCGGCAAAGTTGAAAGGCCTAAGTACTCCAAATGCTTTAAAGATAGGTCAGAAATGAGAGGCCGATGAAGGCGAAGCAAAGTTGAAAAGGTTAAGTCCCACGCGACTAACTGTTGCAGCAGAATTTGAGGGGCCGAAACTTCCCCAAAACTCGGAAAATCCAAAAGAAAAAGTCAAGTGAAAGGCCTACAGAGGCGAAATAAAGTCAAATGATGGGTTCCGCGTGACCGATCACCATGGTAAATATAGAAAGCCAAGGTCCCTGGGATTAGAGATGAAACCCAATCCCCAGCAAGCAAGCAAGTAGTTGATATCTTCATCAAAAGAACTGAGATCAAGTAGTTGAAAATCAAGGCTGCAAAACCAACCACCGTTTCAAACTAACAAATTGTTCTCTGTTTGAAAATCTGAAACAGGTACAACTCAAAAGCACCCGTGCAAAAGGAGGTGCAACCAAAACAAATTACGCAAGGGCTAGAAGGAGCTCTGTAGCAACGACTCCAAAAAGGGAAGTTTTCTCCAAAATTATTTCCCGCATTCACTCAAAATAAAATGAAAAGAAAAGAAAAGAAGAAAACGATGTTGAAAACAGTCCAAACCTAAAGTGGTATAACGTCTCCAATCCCTAGCTACACCTTTTCCAACATAGGATATTCCATTCCTTAGTTGATGCCAACATAGGGTCTCCATTCCCTAGTTGATGTCAGCATAACCTGATGCCGACATAAGTCGATGCCAACCTAGGATATCCCAGCCCTCAGTTAATGCCAACATAGGGTCCCACTCCCAAGCAGACACCGGCATAAACTGGTGATCTTTCTGACAACAGTATAACCTGTTGATCATCTCCTGACACTGGCATAACCCAGTGATCTCTTTTCCGGGGCAACAGCATAACCTTTTGACCTTTCCAGACACCGGCATAACCCGGTGATCTTCTTCTGACAACAGCATAACCTGTTGATAAGTCCCTTTTCCCCAGGAAACAGCATGACCTGTTGACCTTTCCAGACACCGGCATAACCTGGTGTTCTTTCTGACAACAGTATAACTTGTTGATCATCTCCCGACACTGTCATAACCCAGTGATCTCTTTTCCGGGGCAACAGCATAACTTGTTGACCTTTCCAGAGACCGGCATAACCCGGTGATCTCCTTCTGACAACAACATAACCTATTGATCATTCCTTTTTCTCCAGGCAACATCATAACTTGTTGACCTTTCCAGACACCGGCATAACCTGGTGATCTTTCTGACGACAGCATAACCTGTTGATCATCTCTTGACACTGCCATAACCCACTGATCTCTTTTCCGGGGCAACAACATAACCTGTATACCTTTCCAGACACCGGCATAATCCGGTGATCTTCTTCTGACAACAGCATGACCTGTTGATCAGTCCCTTTCTCCCCAGGTAACAGCATAACCTGTTGACCTTTCCAGACACCGGCATAACCTGGTGATCTTTCTGACAACAGTATAACCTGTTGATCATCTCCTGACATTGGCATAACCAAGTGATCTCTTTTCCGGGGCAACAACATAACCTTTGACATTTCCAGACACCGGCATAACCCGGTGATCTTCTTCTGACAACAGCATAACCTGTTGATCATTCCCTTTTCTCCAGGCAACGGCATAACTTGTTGATATTTCCAGACACCGGCATAACCTGGTGATCTTTCTGACAACTGTATAACCTGTTGATCACCTCCTAACACTGGCATGATCCAGTGATCTCTTTTCCCAGGCAAAAGCATAACATGTTGACCGTTACAGACACCGTCATAACCCGGTGATCTTCTTCTGACAACAGCATGACCTGTTGATCAGTCCCTTTTCCCTAGGTAACAGTATAACCTGTTGACCTTTCCAGACACCGGCATAACATGGTGATCTTTCTGACAACAGGATAACCTATTGATCATCTCTTGACATTGTCATAACCCAGTGAGCTCTTTTCTGGGGCAACAGCATAACCTGTTGACCTTTCCAAACACCGGCATAACCCGGTGATCTTCTTCTGACAACACCATAACCTGTTGATCAGTCCCTTTTCTCCAAGAAACAGCATGACCTGTTGACCTTTCCAGACACCGGCATAACCTGGTGATCTTTCTGACAACAGTATAACCTATTGATCACCTCCTGACACTAGCATAACCCAGTGATCTCTTAACGGCAGCATAACCTGTTCACCGCTTTCAATAACAAAGTAGTGTAGATTTCCTTACAATAACTCACGACATTTTCCTAGTGAAAACTGAGGCAGAAAATTTTATTTGTTTTGATTTTCGTGCAAATTACAAGTTTAGGACATTGGAACTCAAGACGACCAAAAGAAGAAGTTTCGATCCAAAAAATAATAAAACAAAAGAAGAAAGAGAATATTGAATCCAAAATCGCGGAAACGGAGAAGATATGGACTATTCAGAGCAGATTGAAATCATCAGTCCAGTATATCCTGTCTTGATCCGAAAATCTCAATAAGAGTGAACCAGCACATACAGCTAATAAGCATCAAGATTCAGATCAGAGTTTGTGTGAAGAAACAACCAAGACTCAAGACCAAGATGCAGAAGACTTATAAATATGAATTTTGTAACTCATAGTTGATAGGCTAGTTTAGTCTTTTTCATTTTTGACTTTGGTGTAATAAGGAGATCAGCAGCAGCAACAACAGCAACCACAGTAAAATCACAGTTATCTGGTAGTCCCAGCTACCAAAACTTCCAGAACTACACCGACCTGATTCCTTTATAGCCAAGGATATGTAGGCAACCTTTGAAGCAGGGTTCGGTCGAACTTTTCGAAAATGCTTCACAATGGAGTATGCGAATGAGTAAAGTCGTTCATGACTTCTCACTTTATCTTTGCCTGAAAACTCTTCGTGTTTCTGAGCAAAGAGGGGCAGCTGTGAGCACGTGATGTTTCACCTACTAAATACTCCTACAAAATTTGATAAATAATTTAATTTTATAGATTTTTTGTTGAATTTCAGTGTTTATTATGAATTATTTGCATTGCATGGTCATAATCCATCTTTTAAAAATTTTTAAAATGATAAATAATAACCAAAAAAAAATTTTAATTGCATAGTTAGGTTTTGGCTCAATTTAATACTTGGTTGTCTAATTCAATCATTTTTATTAGGAACAATTACAAAAAAAAATTGCTTTCTAAATAATTAGGAATGTTATTTGATAGTTTCACTTTAATTAAGTTATAATTAGATGAAACTAGGTTAAAACTAATTATGATTAATTAGAATTATTTAAATTAATTTAATTAGCTTAACCTAAGTGTGCCAAAGACCAAAAATGGGACCTGGGCCAATGCACCCAGGCCCAAAAATCCTTTCCCAATACCCAATTACACCTAGCCCAAAACGGCTGACCCGTCCAAACCCTCACTTAACCCAAACGACCCCGTTTTGGACCTCTTTTCATCCCAGCTATTGGATCATTTTGATCCAACGGTCCATAACTACCCCCCTAATAAATATATATATATATATATATATATATATATATATATATATATATATATATATATATA
>MDKI01213788.1:0-52300 GCA_005239505.1 Nicotiana paniculata
ATTTCTCTACCACATTCTTGATTAGTATATGTCTGGTTGAATTGTTAGTGTGACTCTTATGATTGAAAAAGTACCTCGATCTTACATAATCAAGCAAATAGTAATAGTAATACTAAGTAATGAGAGAGTCGTACTTACAGTATTTACATATCCCTCCCAAAAAAATTCAACAACAAATAGATAAAATCCAACGTGATTTCATTTGGGGCAAGCCTTGTAACCCTCCCTAAAAATTTGGGGGGATTGGATATTCGTAAGCCAATCCACAAAAATAAAGCTGCTCTAGCAGGATTAACATGGAGATTATTCACCAACCGCTCCACACTATAGACAAATATCCTAATCTAAAAATATAGTGTTAGGGTCAATGCCAATACCACATCTTTCATTTGGAAAAATGTGTTAAAAGGATGGGAAACTATTACTAAAGGCATCGCATGGGATGTTGGCAATGGAAAATCCATTCACTTCTACTATGGAAACTGAATTCCCAATAATCCTAATATACGGTCAATCATTCAAGGGCCTCTTGATATAAAAGGCACTAACCTAACTCTCTTCCAAATATGGATCCAGTATCGATGGAACTGGTCACAACTATCCTTTGAACTACCAGAAGACACAAAAACAACAATTTCATCCATTTCCCTCTTAAATAATCGAATGGCCATAGAAACCCCCATTTGGCCACTAAATCCAAACGAAAAATTCTCCACTCATTCTATTTACACACTTCTACACCAACATCACCAAATATATGTCGATTATGACTGGATTTGGAAACTAGATACCCTAAACAAAATTAAATTCTTCCTCTGACAATGCTATAAAAGCAGACTCCCCACAAAGTCCTACCTTCATCAAATTGGTGTCACTAATGAAACTTCGAACGAGGTAAGTCTCCTGTCTAACCATGTGAGGGGAAATTTAACCCGTAGGTATTATATTCTTATGTGCTACATGTTGTGGGAGCGATGCCCATATGGGGTGACGGGTGTCCGTGCGTATGCTAGAATTTCTGATTTTGTTCGGATAGACTTAGGTTCACGTCATTCTATAATTGTACTATTTGAGTTATCTTTGCTCATTTAGTTCCTTTATTTTGCGTACAACTTGAGACTAGACTTGCATAGGGTGATAGACTTACTATTTTAAAGATGTGACAAGCTACTTGATAATCCGTGAAATAATTTGTGTCTCCCTTATGATTTCTCCCGCGTTGTGCGTACTCATCGCTAACTTTTCCTTAAATTTCATAACTCACACATATATTCGTGAGTGGGGTTGTTAAAGCTTCTTATTCTAATGGGATCAGGTCGTTCGTCACAACAAGATTTTGTACCACACTCTTATGGGAGCGAGTCGTTCATCTCAGCAGTATAATAAATGCATCTATGGTTCGTGCCGCTCGATCCTCAGTAGTGTACACATTATTATGGGATCGAGCCGTTCGTCTTGGCAGTATCACACTCCTTATGGGATGGGGTCGTACGATCTCAACATAATCGTATTCACGAGATTTTCCTTCCACCGATGCCTTGCATTTCATATGGTACTTCTTATTCATTTGATATTGGCACTAGATATTTTCTGAGCTATTAAGATTTAGAAGTTTATATCGGTAAAAGAAATTTTGAAAGATTATGTTGGTTACCGTTTCATCCTACTCTTATTGTTGTGCTTCATATCTGTTTAGGATTTAGCATAATGTTTTATTGGAACTCTAGTAAGTATCGGCGTCGACCCCTCGTCACTACTTCTCCGGGGTTAGGCTAGATACTTACTGGGTACGCATTGATTTACATACTCATGCTACACTTGTTGCACTTAGCGTGCAGGTGTGCGTGCGTGGATATATATATATATATATATATATATATATGTGTGTGTGTGTGTGTGTGTGTGTGTGTGTGTGTGTGTGTGTGTCTTTGCGCGCGCGCACGTGTGTTTGTGTTTGGGGGTCTTTTGGGTGCAAGGGCGCGGCTGTTGTGGGGACTTTACGGTGAGCTGCATTCCATGTTACGATCCACATCATATAGAGTCTCCATCAATGTTATTTATATTCTCCTCTTTAACATGTATTCCAGACATATGTTGTATTATTATTGCATTCCTTAGTATATGCTCATGCACTTGTGACACCGGGTTTTGGGGGTTCCTACTGGATGTTCGTTATCGTAGATCACGTAATTCTTATCATTTCACCTTGCAATTAAATTTTATATATAAGTTGGAAATAAAAATCGCGGGCTTTCTACGTGTAGCAGACCTTACTTAACTTATTTAATGGGATTCATGATTTCAAAAATAATAGAATGAGTAAATAAGTAATTTTTACCCAATGTAAGTTAAATACATAGGTTGTGGATATATTTTAACATGTAAAATTGTGGAAATTATAGGTTTAGTTGAAAAACCTAGGTTTTGATAAAATGGAATTTAACCACGAAAATGATTGTGGAATTTAACAGTTCCTAGGCTTGGGATATCATTGGGAGATGCTAACAGTTTTGAACTCAAACAGGGAGTCATCTAGACCATTCAGAACAATTGCATTTTCATAGGCAAACCCAATGAAGACCCCAACAACCATCTGATGGACTTTGATGAAATTATGAACATATTCTGCCACAACGGAGCATCACATGATGCTATATACCTCAGAGCATTCCCGTTCTCACTGAAGGATGATGCAAAGCAGTGGTTGAGAAGTCTGCCCACAGGGTCAATTCGTACGTGGGAGGAGAAGACTACCAAGTTTCTGGAAAAATACTTCTCGGCTGCTAAGACTAGGAGGATGAGGAAAGAAATTCACAAGTTCAGCCAAGGTGAAGGAGAGATAGTGTTTGAGGAATGGAAAAGATTTAAGGAGCTGTCGCGGAGGTGCCCTCACAACGGAATTGAGAAATGGATGCAACTTCAGGACTTTTGGGATGGGTTAAACCCATCATCAAGGAGATTGCTTAATAGTGCAGTTGCAGGTCCTATGATGAAGAAAACTCCGTAAGAGATTGTCACTTTTTTGAATGAACTATCTGAAGATGCAGATCAATGGCCCACAGACCAAGGGGATCAGAGAAGATCAGCAAGGGTGCACCAAGTAGAATTATCTGTAGTAATGCAGGCTCAAATTGTAGCTATGGCTAAGGACATCAAGAAACTGACGGTAGCTCAGGTGCAAAATCAACCACAGGTGGGTTGTGACATCTGTGGGCTGGGACACCCTACACATGAGTGTCAAGCTACAGTTGAGGAAGTCAACGCTGTGGGGAACTTTAATAAAGGGAACTACCAAGGTGGGAACAACTTCAATGCTATTGGTCAAAGAAATCCAGGTTTTTCGTGGAGTTCACCTAATGGGAGCTTGATGGCAGCAAAATAATCTCAGACGCCAAGGCCAGGGGCCACCAGGTTTTCAGAACCAGCAGAGGCAGCAATACCAGCCACCGCAGCCAAATCAGTCAAATATGGAAGATCTTATGAAGGCATTCATCAACAAAACATATGAAAATATTGAGACTCCGGGCACGACTATCCAGAATTTAGAAAGACAAATGGGACAGATTGTAAATTTGTTGTTTGAGAGGGCTCATGGGACTCTTCCTTCCGACACTAAAAAGAAACCAAAGAAAACAATCAAAGTTGAATCTCTGAGAAGTTGAAAAACATTGACTGAACCAATAGCGAAGGATAAACCTGAGGTGGTAACAAGCAGTTTGAGACACCAGCAGAGAAAAAGAATGGAGAGCAAAAAGGCCAGAGCGGTGGGGTACAAATGGAGATAGAATAAAGTAGGCACATTCCAGATCTACCATTCCCTCGAATAATGAAGCGGGAGAAACTTGAAAAATATTTTGGGCGATTGTTGGAGATGCTCAAGAAACTTTATGTAAACATTCCCTTCACAGAGGTACTCACTCAGATACCTACTGTAGTGGTCAAGCTAAATTCCCACTGTAGTGCGATATTGCAAAACAAAATTCCCCAAAAGTGCGGTTATCTAGGAAGCTTCACCATACCATGCTCTTTAGGGAGTGAAAAGTTTGACAAGGCCCTCTGTGATTCTGGGGCGTCCATAAATCTAATGCCTTTATCTGTATTCAAGAACATGGAAGGTGAGCTTGGAGTGATCAAATCAAAACCAGTATCCCTACAAGTGGCTGACCGGACCACTATTCTACTTGAGGGAATCATTGAAGATATTCTAGTGCGGGTGGACAAGTTTTTGTTCCCCATAGACTTTATTGTGGTGGATATGGAGGTGAACAAGGAGGTGCCTCTAATTCTTGGGAGGCCATTTTTATGTACAGGAAGAGCTATCCCTTATATATATGAGGGGCATCTTATGCTTAGAGTGGGCAATGAAAGATGTAGCCTGGTCCATCTGTGCAATAGCTTCTGCGACTCGCTGGCCGTAGCTGGTCTGGGCTCAGGTATAGCTGCTACAACTAACCGAGCTCCGCCTACAGCTAGTGCGCCCGAGGTCTGATATACGGTAGTTACATGCTTGTTGCCTGAGCGGTAGGGGTCTGTGCTCCCCCTCCCGCCTGAGATGTGGCTGGGTCTGCTGGAAATAAACCAGCTTAAGTCATAAAATCCATGAACCGCAGCATACAACCCATGACCTCCTGGAATCTTGGTGCATATATGAAATGCACTAGGGCCGGCTCCGCTGCATGCACCTCACCCTGCTCCTCAATAACAAGATCCTCTACTAGATCCACTGGTGGCACAACTGGCGCAACTCTAGGACTCCCTTTACCACGAGCTGGAGCCATCCCTCAGCCTCAGCCTCGACCTCTAGCAACAGGGGGAGCAGTTCCTGCATGGTCGGGTACATCTGCCGTGCGCGTTCTCACCATATGTGAGAGAATCAAAACATCAACTACACTATAGAAGATGAAGAAAGAGTAGTTTCATAACATCCTATAGCCTCTCGAAGATAAGTACGGATGCCTACGCATCGATCCGCAGGACTCCATTAGGCCTGCTCATAACTCGTGAGACCTACGTGAACCTAGTGCTCTGATACCATGTTGTTACGACCCAATTTCTCCTTTAGGCCGTGATAGGGCCCAAAGTTGCCGCTAGGAAAGCCAACGCGTGAACTAGCCATGTATTTATTCCTTTTAATAATTTCAAATTAGTTAATTTTTCTTTATTAAGCAACTGAGAAGTGGAAAATTTGATAAAGTAAGCGTAAGCTCATAAAGGAGCAAGTACAGTGATATAAATACCCAAGAACCATCAAATATCTACTAGCATGTTTCCAAGACCATGCGTCACAAGTGTATGAACAACTAGTAGAATATACAAAACACTAAGCTACTGCCTGAAATAGAGTATACAGAAAGTAAATACCAAAGAGAGACCCCGGGTGCTTAAACGGGCTCAAAAAATAGCTCACCACCAACCCTCGGGGTAAGGGGTGCGTGCGTCGGAATGACTGACAGATGGACCTACCTCACAGAAGTGTAGTGTGAGTACATAAACAAAATGTACCCAATAAGTATCCAGTCTAACCTCGAAGAAGTAGTGATGAGGGATCGACACCGACACTTACTATGGACCAACAAAAAGATAGAGGAATGCTAAATAGTCATGTAATGTGTGAATAATAATAATAACACATTAGATTGCGGTGATTAAACGATTCTTTAACTGATAGTAAATTCCAAAAGTCTTCAACTAAAACATACTAACTCCAAATAAATTTCGGGCCAATAAATAACCCAAAACAGCTCCCCGTGTCCTTTATACCCAATAGGACAAGAGTATACAGGTCCGCCAAGGGCGAATAAGAGCTCGTCGAACTGTCATTCTTTACTTCCGGGGTCAATCTATGATAACCTCTCAATTCATACAAATAATATCAAGTGTATTCGGGCTCCAAGCATTAACACGTACGATTTATGCCGAGGTCGTACGGCCCAATCAAGAATAATATGCACACTATCGAGGGTCAAGCTGAACGAATCGTAGATGCATCTATTATATTGCCAAGGAGTTAGGCCCGCTCCACAAGAAGAGAGAATACACTATGAACATCCGATTTAAAAGCTATTACAAGACTAATACACAAGGAAGTACAATTTTCATTAACGGTCAAGTAACCTGTCAAAACTCAAAGTAAGTGAAATTCGGTCTTTACGAATCCTTTATCAAATTTTAAAATAATTTAGGAACTTAAATTAACAAGTAGGGTGCAAACAATATAAGTTATTTTATGATTTGGATCCTAAAACTACCTTGACTTATGCATAAATAGTAGCTACACACGAGATTTCATCGCATCATGCGTGCGTAGCCCCCACAATTAGAAGCAAATAGTAATTTAAAACACCTACAGGGTAAATTCCCTCTTACAAGATTAGGCAAGAGACTTACCTCATCCCAAAGCTCACTTTCCGGCTCACAAATTCACTCTAAGGCCTCAACTTGGTGTCGCACAATCCTAAGCTAGCCAAATATTATATAAATTAATCAATATAGACTCAAAAATTAATAATTTTGCTATTAGGATAATTACCCAACCCAAATTGGAAGGTTCCTAACATTTAACCCGGGGGCCACGTACCCGGATTCCGGATATTTTCGAAGATAAATGTTACCCATAACATCACGAACTCAAATATGTAATTTTCACCCAATTCCACAATCATTCTCATAGTTAAATCCCATTTTTATCAAAATCTAGGTTTTTCAACTAAACTTATAATTTTCACAATTTTATGTTAATGTCTATCCACAACCTATGTATTCAACTTACATTGGGTAAAAATTACTTATTTACTCATTCTATTGTTTTTGAAATAATGAATCCCATTAACTAAGTTAAGTAAGGTCTGTTACACGTAGAAAGCCTGTGATTTTTATTTCCAACTTCTGTATAAAATATAATTACAAGGTGAAATGATAAGAATTACGTGATCTACAATAATGAACATCCAGTAGGAACCCCCAAAACCTAGTGTCACAAGTGCATGAGCATATACTAAGGAGTACAAGAATAATACAACATATGTCTCGAATACAAGTTATACAGGAGAATATAAATAACTTTGATGGAGACTCTGTATGCTGTGGATTGTAACATGGAATGCAGCTCACCGTAAAGTCCCCGCAACAGTCACGCCCTTGCGCCCAAAAGACCACCAGACATACGCCCTTGTGTGTGTGTGTGTGTGTGTGTGTGTCTTTATGTATATACCTACACAATAAGTGCGGCAAGTGTAGCATGAGTACGTAAATCAATGCATACCCAGTAAGTATCTAGCCTAACTCCAGAGAAGTAGTGACGAGGGGTCGACGCCGACATTTACTGGAGGTCCAATAAAACAGTATGCTAAATCCTACACAGATATGAAGCACCACAATAATAGTAGGATGAAACGGTAACCAACATAATCTTTCAAAATTTCTTTTTCCGATATAAACTTCTCAATCTTAATAGCTCGGAAAATATCAAGTGCCAGTATCAAATGAATAAGAAATACCATATAAAATGCAAGGCATCTGTGGAAGGAAAAGCTTGTGAATATTTGGGCTGCTAGCGATATAACGCACGATTATGTCGAGATTGTACGACCCCATCCCGTAAGGAATATGATACTGCCCAGGAAAACGGCCCGACCCCATAATAATGTGTACACTGCTGAGAGTCGAGCAGCATGGACCATATATGCATTTATCATATCGCTGAGGTGAACGACCCACTCCCATAAGTGTGGTACAAAATCTTGTTGAGGCGAACGACACGATCCCATTAGAATAAGAAGCTTTAACAACCCCACTCATGAATACACGTGTAAGTTATGAAATTTAAGGAAAACATAGCGAGGAGTACGCACAACGTGGGAGAAACTCATTGGGGAAGCACAAATTATTTCGCAGATTATCAAGTAGCTCGTCACATCTTTAAAATAGCAAGTCTATCACCCTATGCAAGTTTAGTCTCAAGTTGTATGCGAAATAAAGGAACTAAATGAGCAAAGATAACTCAAATAGTACATTTACACCATGGCGTGAACCTAAGTCTATCCGAACAAAATCAGAAATTCTAGCATACACACAGACATCCCTCACCTCAGACGTGCGTAGCTCCCACAACAAGTAGCACTTAAGAATATAACACCTACGAGTTAAATTTCCCTCACAGGGTTAGACAGGAGACTTACCTCGTTCGAAGTTCCATAACCGGCTCCAACGCCACTCTAACACCTCAAGCCGATGCCCTTCGCCCCAAAACTAGTCAAACAATGAGAAAATCAATAAATCTATACTTTAATACTCATAATAAATCAATTTATAACAATCTCCAACTCCGCTCCAAAAGTCATTGAAGTCAACCCTCAGTTTCACATGCTCGGATTCCGAAAATTTTTAAAAATAAATATTACCCATAACTCATATGGTCTATATCCAGAAAATCATCCAATGTCGTCCATGAATCGACCCTCAAATCAAGGATTTACCATTTCTCAACTTTGGGGCTCAAAATCCCAATTTCTACAATCCAAACATGGATAAAAATAATAACCAACGAAAATAATCATGGAGAAAGGTCAAAATAAAGGTAAGATATTTACTCCACTTGTTGAGACGAGAACAACGCTGTGAAAATCACCTCAAATAGAGCTCTAGAACTCAAGATATGCCCAAAATACTAAAATTCTCGGTTTAAAACACTGTCCAGATGGTTTTTCTTCATCGCCTTCTCGGCAGACTTTTGCGATTGCCAAATGAAAGTTTTTCGTTGACCGGTGAACCCTGAAATCCTTCTTCTCATTCATGGAATCTCTATCGCGTTCGCGAAAAACAAAGCTTCGCACCAGAAACCAACAATTTTGTCCGACACGGAAATGAGCATAACTCTATCATACGACATAAGAATTCGACGATTCTTGTTGTTATGGCTCCATTATTATGATACGGATATGATGGTTTAATATAATAACAAATAAAAGGTCATTTTATCAATATAGTGCCCTTTATTCCAAAAGAAATAACGCCGAAACAACAAATAAGAGCGCGACACAACCTAAACACCTCGTAAACACACCCGAGGCACCCATGACCCCATTCAATTACACAAACCAGTCCCAAAACATAATAAGAACCTGCTTGAGGCTTCAAAAATCACACTAAAAAACATTAAAACAACGTATCAACGATCGAAACCTTTCTTTAAACTTCCAATCATTCAAACTTCGATGAACGCGTCCGATTCATACTTAAAATTTTGGAATGAAGCCAAGCTTTATGCACAAGTCACAAATCACGATACGAACCTATTCCAAGGCTCGGAACCTCAAACAAACATCGATAATACCAAAGTCCACTTCAAATCAAACTTAAGAAATTCTAAATCTTCAAAATGCCAGCTTTCCATATTAAGTGCCGAAATGCTCCAGGATCATCCGATACTCGATCTGAACATATGTCCAAGTCCAAAATCATCATACAAACCTGTTGGAACCTTCCAATCTCAATTCTAAGGTCATTTACTCAAAAGACAAATCCTGGTCAACTCTTCCAACTTAAAGCTTCCGAATTTAGAATTTTCTTTCCAAATCAACTCTGAATCTCCCAAAATTCAATTTTGACCACACGTAAAAGTCATAATACCTGAAGTGAAGCTACTCAAGGCCTTAAACCGCCAAAAGACATGCTAGAGCTCAAAACAATGGGTTGGGTCATTAAATTCTCCCCCCACTTAAACATATGTTCGTCCTCGAACGTGCCAAGAACCGGAGTTGTCCAAAATTAATGTTCAACACTTCGTGCACCTACCCGTGCCACCACAAACCATGTGAACACATTATCTCAAGACAGACTGAAGATCCTCCCTATAACATTAGCTAACAAGCCTTAGAACCAAATTCCAACATCCGAATTTCTCCACCAGACCTGATTTATTTAACATATGAACACTGCATAAATCACTACACACTGTATCAAAGCATGATCATGCACCTATGCTGAAATCACACCATTCACCACATACGTCTTTTTCCCATAATAACATCCTTAGACTACAATAACTACAATTTCATGAATCTAATGTGTAGAAACTCATAACCACCTAACCAAATCAATAAATCATAGAGTCCCTTCACTTGACAAGAACCATTACCTCATTTTGAACTAAATAGCGATATTTTCTTTATAATATACCCTACATAAATCTGATCGCACTAATCTCAGGTCCAATAACCTCATCTCACCTAGTATTAGCCAAGCGTCCACATTTCAATACCCCAACACTCCTACCATAAACCATACTCAGGCTGCCCGGCAATAGTACCAGCATACACTAAACACCTAAAATCCTCCCCCACTCCTCCGAGCTCGTGACATTCTTATCAAAACCAAAACGCAACCTTGATCCTCAACTTCCAATTTCCATACCGCTCACTGAACCTATCATGCCGCTACACGAGTGTCCAAGAATTTCATCATAACCCCTAAAACACCAGTAGAATAAACACTTCATTGGCTAGAACCCCTTTCACTCCACTCACTTCAGAAGAATAATTGCAACAAGCAACTAAATTATGACGACCCAAAGGGTCATCACCCATGTTATTACCCACCCCGTACTTTCGAGGCCTTGAAAACCTCATTTGTATTTGCCTCAATTTGCGTTCGTAGTCGGGGCGTGTAGCCGGACAGCTTAAATATGAAATTCTGTGAAAAGTGCTAAGATTTGATATTAAAATGAATAAATTTGACTTCGGTCAGCATTTTGGGTAAACGGACCCGGACCCGTGATTTGAAGGTTCCGGAGGGTCCGTAGGAAAATATGGGACTTGGGCGTATGCCCGGAATCGAATTTTGAGGTCCCAAGCCCGAGAAATAAATTTTTGAGTAAAGTTATTTTGTGAAAATATTTAAGGAAATTGAAAATGAAATCTGATTTGAAAGTAATAGTATCAGGCCCGTATTTTGGTTCCGGTGCCCGATACAGGTCTTGTATATGGTTTAAGCACTTTCCTTGAAGTTTGGTTGAAAACGGATTTCGTTTGACGTGTTTCGGACTTGAAATAGGAAATTTGATATTTTTATGAAATATGATAGAATTCATGGATTTTGAGGTTTAATTCTATGTATATGATGTTATATTGGCGATTTGATCGCACGGTTAAGTTCGTAGGATGTTGTTGAGTCAGTGCACGTGATTTGTTAGGAGCCCAGAGGGCTCGGGAGTGTTTCGGAGGTGTCTCGGAGTGATTTTGAACTTAGGAAAATTGCTGGTTTTGCTTCAGTTGTTGCAGGTTCATTTGTTCTTTGCGATCGCGAAGCCTCTTCCGCGTTCGTGAAGCTTTAAATTTTCCTTCATCGCGTTCGCGTCCATTCCCTCGCGATCGCATAGGGTTATTTGACCCTGAGGGCTTAGCCCTCTTTTCCTCTTCGCGTTCGCGTACAGTTGACCGTGATCGTGTATCCTTACCTGTCTCCTTCATCGCGTTCGCGTGATGTCCCACGCGTTCGCGTAACTCAACTTTTGGACCCCAGTTTTCTTTACTCTTCGCGATCGCGTCATCACTTCTGCGATCGCGTCATCACTTCTGCGATCGCATGGTCTGTCCAGTCTACCCTTCGCGAACGCAACCTCCCTTCCGCGATCGGGAAGGGCAATTTTGCCCAGTGGTATATAAATATTTCCAGAACCAGTAGCTACGGGAATTTCTAAATTTCAGTCTTCTCCTCCATCCCCAACCCCCCATTGACGAGCCTTAGACCAATTCTTCCTCCATAGCCTCTTGGGTAAGCTTCCTAATATCGATTTCTTCCATTTTTCTTTCATTAATCACTAAATTCTAGGCCTAAAATCCTAAAACAAAGTAGAAATTAGGGGTTTTGGGTAGATAGATTTTTGGAAATTTTGTGTAATTCGACCCCAATTTGGGGTCGGATCTTAACAAAGATTATATATTTGAACTCGTGGGGTTATGGGTGATCGGGTTTTGGTCCGAGCCTCGTGTTTGGACCAAGCGGGTCTTGGGTCGAATTTTGGAAATTTGGGAAGAATACTAAGAATTGAGTATCTAGCCTAAATAATTGTGTTATGGGGTCTTTATTAATAGTATTGAATTAATTATGCCTAGATATCGTTGTTTCAGAGTTGAATCCTAAAGGAAAGACGGTGTTAGAGGTTTGATTGCTATATTTTGGACCCGAGGTAAGTGTTTGGCCTAACCTTAGCTTGAGGGAATAGGAGTTGAGTCTTATTTGCTACTTGTAGAGTACGATTTATAGGCATGGTGACGAGTATCTATACATTGGTGTCTAGCATGACCGTGAGTCTTATTATTGCGAATATTCTAATTTTGTGGAAATTTTCCATGCTTAATTGATGATTTCTATATGTTGTAAAGAACATGTGAAGGGAATTGTAGCCTGTAACTCTGTTGGAGCATTAGCTCAAATTGTGAAATGAATAATGAAGAATTATGAGATATTACATTCTTTGGAGCATTGGCTCAATTTGTGAATTGAATAATGAGGAAATATGAGATATTACATTCTTGGAGCATTGGCTCAACTTATGAATTGAATAATGAGGAAATATGAGATATTACGTTCCTTTGGAGCATTGACTCAAATTGTGAAATGAATAATAAAGAATTATGAGATATTACATTCTTTGGAGCATTGTCTCAATTTGTGAATTTAATAATGAGGAAATATGAGATATTACATTGTTTGGAGCATTGGCTCAATTTGTGAATTGAATAATGAGGAAATATGAGATATTACATTATTTGGAGCATTGGCTCAATTTGTGAATTGAATAATGAGGAAATATGAGATATTACATTCTTGGAGCATTGGCTCAACTTGTGAATTGAATAATGAGGAAATATGAGATATTACATTCTTGGAGCATTGGCTCAACTTGTGAATTGAATAATGAGGAAATATGAGATATTACATTCCTTTGGAGCATTGGCTCAAATTTTGAAATGAATAATGAAGAATTATGAGTATTATATTCTTTGGAGCATTGGCTCAATTTGTGAATTGAATAATGATGAAATATGAGATATTACATTCTTTGGAGCATTGGCTCAATTTGTGAATTGAATAATGATGAAATATGAGATATTACATTCTTTGGAGCATTGGCTCAATTTGTGAATTGAATAATGAGGAAATATGAGATATTACATCCTTCGGAGCATTGGCTCCAGTGATAGAATAAATCACGGAAATGAAAGTGAAAGAAAGAGGAAGAATTACTAAAACATACCCTTTTCGGGTCATTGTTGCTTTTGGATATTGTTCCCTTGCCGGGATTTAATTATTTTAATTAATTGTTCCCTTGCCGAGATTTAATTGTTAAATTATTGTTCCCTTGCCGGGATTTAATTGTTGAATTATTGTTACCTTGCCGGGATTTCTATTTTCACTCTGTTTATTTCCTTGCCCTTGTTCGTGATTGTTGTTTGGGTGAGGAAGAGTGTTAAAGCATGAAGGGTGATGCCGTGCCATGTTTTATATTTATTATGCACGAGGAGACATTTCGTGCCGTGTTTTATATTGTTATTTATGCACGAGGGGACATTCCGTGCCATGTTTATATTGATTATGCACGAGGGGACATTTCCGTGCCGTGTTTTATATTGTTATTTATGCACGAGGGGACATTCTACGCATGTTTATATTGATTATGCACGAGGGGACATTGCGTGCCGTGTTTTATATTGTTATTTATGCATGAGGGGACATTCTGTGCCATGTTTATATTGATTATGCACGAGGGGACATTCCGTGCCATGTTTTATATTATTATTATGCACGAGGGGACATTTCGTGCCATGTTTATATTGATTATGCACGAGGGTACATTCCGTGCCATGTTTTATATTATTATTATGCACGAGGAGACATTCCGTGCCATGTTTATATTGATTATGCACGAGGGGACATTCCGTGCCATGTTTTATATTATTATTATGCACGAGGGGACATGCCGTGCCGCATCTTTCACTGTTTAATCTGTTTTTGTCATTTCCGTTATTATTTTCAGATATTTCAGACTGTTGTTTTCGTTTCTGTCATTTCAGTATTTGCTACCTCTTACCCCCAGCATGTTCTCCCCGTAATTGTATTCTTGTTTAGTTTCTGCTATATTATTGAACTGCACAGGTACATTTTGTTGTCGTGTCTTACCTCGTCACTACTTCGCCAAGGTTAGGCTCGGCACTTACTCAGTACATGGGGTCGGTTGTACTGATGCTACACCTGCACTTCTTTATGTTGTGAAGATTACGCTACCGGACCCGGAGGACATTATTAGTAGGAGTGTCTTCCAGCTCATCATAGAGGCTTCAAGGTATACCCGCTGGCGTTCGTGGGCCTTGGCGTCTTTTCCATCCCTTTGTCTTCGATTCTGTCTTGTTTTTTTTCCTTTAGCTTTAGAGGCAGACGTGTATTTCCTTTCAGACTTGTATTTAGCACTCTTAGACAGTTCGTGAGTTTATGACCCCAGGGTTTGGGAAAGTTTACGCGTTGTTGTACTATACTGTCCTTATTTAGCTTGGAACCATATTTATTTCCGCTGTTGAACTGTGAAATGTTTAGTCCTGGTAAAGTTGTGTTAATATGCTAGTCTATTGATATACGTTGGCTTGTCTAGCGGGTTCAACGTTAGACGCCATCACGGCCCGATGGTGGGATTTCGGGGTGTGACAAGTTGGTATCAGAGCACTAGGTTACTTAGGTCTACAACTCACGGACAACTTGGTAGAGTCTGAGGGATCGGTACGGAGACATTTGTATTTATCCCCCAGAGGCTGTAAAAGTTAGGATGACTCCATACTTCTTTTCATCTCTATCGTGCGCTATGAATTCTGAGTACTGATTGAGTTTCTATTCTATTCTCTCATAGATGGCGAGGATGCGTGCTTCCCTTGGTTCCGTCCAGCAGCCTGACACTCCTGCTACAGCTCCTACTCGGGGTCAAGGTCGAGGATGAGGCCGTGCTAGAGGCCGAGGCCGGGCTCAGGCTAGAGCAGCAGCCCCAGTGGAGGACCCTCAGGTCGAGCCTGATGAGGAGGTCCCAGTTTTGGCAGTCCCAGTTGGACCAGCTCAGGTCCCAGAGGGGTTCATAGCTACCAGTGCTTCAGGACGCCCTTGTCCGTCTAGTCGGACTCATGGAGAGTGTAGCACATGCGGGTTTTCTTCCTACAGCACCAGCCGTCTCTTAGGCTGGGGGAGGTGCCCATACTCCTGCCGCCCGCATGCCAGAGCAGCTAGCTCCACAGTTTCAGACTCCGGCACCTCAGCCAGCCGGAGTAGCTCAGCCGGGTATTGCAGCACTTGTGACGACCCAAAGGGTCATCACCTATGTTATTACCCACCCCGTATTCTGGAGGCCTTGAAAACCACATTTGTAATTGCCTCAATTTGCGTGCGCATTCCGGGCGCGTAGCCGAACATCTCAAATATGAATTTTCTGTGAAAAGTGCCATGATTTGATATTAGAATAAATAAATTTGACTTCGGTCAACATTTTGGGTAAATGGACCTGGACTGGTGATTTGACGATCTCGGAGGGTCCGTAGGAAAATATGGGACTTGGTCGTATGCCCGGAATCGAATTCCGAGGTCCCTAGCCCGAGAAATAAATTTTTAACTGAAATTGTTTTCTGAAAATAATTTAGGAAATTGAAAATGGAATTTGATTAGAAAGTAATCGTATCGGGTCCGTATTTTGGTTCCGGCGCCCGGTACAGGTCTTATATATGTTTTAGGCACTTTCTGTAAAGTTTGGTTGAAATCGGATTTCGTTTGGCGTGTGATGTTTTGTAAAATTTGATAGAATTCATGGATTTTGGGACCTAATTCGATGTGTATGATGTTGTTTTGGTGGTTTGATCGCATGGGTAAGTTCGTAGTATGTTGTGTGAGTAATCCATAAAATTTGGTGTCGTTCCGAGATGTATAGGTCCGTTCGGCACGTTGTTAGCAAAGTTAGAACACTCAAAATTCCTAAGTTTGGTTCTTGAGGTTTGGGGGTGTGATTTCGAGTTTTAGCATTGTTTTGAGTGTTCCGAAGGCTCGAGCGAGTCCCTATTATGATTTGGGACTTGTTGGTGTATTTGGTTTGGAGCCCCGAGGGCTCGGGTGAGTTTTGGTTAGGCCACAGACTTCATTTTTGGCCTTGGGAATCTGCTGGTGTGCCTGTTCTGTAGGCCTTCGCAATTGCGAAGAATGCCATTGCAAATGTGAAGGCAGTGCTGGGCAGACATGTTCACAAGTGCGAACAATGCCATCGCAAATGCGAAGGCAGTGCTGGGAAGTCATGTTCGCAAATGCGAACAATTCCATCGCAAATGCGAAGCATCCCCTTCTGCCTGTGGGTTCGCAAATGCAAACTGTTTCTTCGCAATTTCCAAGTCAGGGGTCTTCGCAAATGCGAACCCCTGTTCGCATTTGCGAAGCCAACCAGTGGCCTGCTCTACAAAATCGAGTTTTTACTTCATATTTCATATTTCTCAAACTCAACACTCTTAGGCGATTTTTCCAAAGAACAAGACTCTTCCAAATCAGTTGTAAGTGGTTTTTGCTCATTTCTTTCAATTATAACATCATTTAACATGTTTTCAACTTAGAAATCAAAGATTTCCATGGGTAAAATTGGGTGAATTGGGTAGTAACCTAGAACTTGTAATCACCTTAGAATTTTCTGTGAATTGGCCATGAAATCAATTAAAAATCGTATATTTGTGATCTTTAGACCTCGGGTAATGGATTCCTTCAAGAATTTTCGAAATCCAAATGTGTGGGCCCGGGGTCGAAATTTCAAGAATCGCCAAGAATGCATAAATTTTGGGACTTCTTGCTAATTATCCTTCTTTGAGCTTAGAATTGACTTAATTATATTATGATTGGCTATTTGTGAGCCGTCAAGACAAAATTCGAAGTTCCGGACGCATCTTTTGACTCGGTCTTTGGTCCGAGGAGTGCTTTGTCGAGGTGAGTCTCCTTTCTAACCTAGTAAGAGGGAAATGTCCCCATAGCTATTCTATATGTTGCATGTATTGTTTTGGGGGCTATGTGCATACCACGTGGCAAGAGTCCGCACGTAGCGACTACGCCTATCATGTTTGGGTAGCCTAGGACCACAACATGTCTTGTATTCTGCTTTGAAGTAATTTACCTGTTATATGTTCTTGCTTGAATATCACTATCTCCTTGAGTATTCCATTTGATTAGGTAATTGGAAAAGTTCAATAGGTGAAGTAGGCTTGATACTTGATATACGCGTATTGTTGCTTTGCAATTTATATTCCACGAGATATATGTAAGTTTCCTTCCCTCTCATGGGAGTGGGTCGTACGCCACGGCGGATTATTAGTGCACCCTTTGTACGGGCCGGTCGATCCCCGTCAGTGCACAGGGAATTAATTGAGAATGCACTCTTGGTTCGGGCCGGTCGATCCTAGGCAGTGCATGGACGAAGTTATACTGTGATACTACATGATTTCCTAATAAACGCACTCGTGGTACGGGCCGGTCGATCCCTGGCAGTGCATAGGCTTGATTATTGGTAAGCATGCACTCTTGGTACAGGCCGGTCGATCCCCGGCAGTGCATAGCTACTCTCCCCAATTATTTGGCAAGCATGCACTCTTGGTACGGGCCGATCGATCCACGGCAGGGCATATCTACTCTTGATATGATTACATGGCGAGCATGCACTCTTGGTACGGGTCGGTCGGTCCCCGGCAGTGCATAGCTATTCTCTCTTATGACTCCAGCCAAATGTCTTACTCTTTTGAGCGTATGTCTGCTCGGTACTGTTTTCCCGATTTATGATTTGATGATGGTTTTGAGGAAGAACAAAAAGGGAATTGCTATTGTTTTAGTGTTTGTTTGGGAACTCTATGAGTTATTCTTGTTGTTTTTACTCTGTTACAGGCCTACTGCTTTTATTATATCCTGTCTTACATTATTATTGTTGGACCTTAGTGAGTATCGAGTCGAATTCTTTTCACTACTTCTTCGAGATTAGGCGGGATACTCACTGGGTATGTACTTATGTATGTACTCATGCTGCACTTTATTTTCTTCTGTACTTGGCTGTACATCTCCGGAGGTTGGTGCGTCTGATCATCAGTTCGGTGCTAGGTACTGATCGGGGTTGGTTATACTTCTCGGTGAACTGCTCTTCCTGGCGAATTTTTGACAGCACCTTGGAGTTTCCTTTTTTGTTATTTTCCCGTCTATTTCATTCAGACTATGGGATTATATATATACATTTGTGTATTCTGGTATATTCTTATAGTTGCCTGCGACACTCGTGTCACTAGTTCCTGGCACACACGTGCGTACATTCTTTTTTTTTTTGGGATTTCGGGCTGCATTTTAATACATGTGCTTACCTTATGGTTCACGTATCAGATGGCTTTAATTTTTATGTCACAGGCTATTATCGTGTTAATAAATGTTTAAAACTAGTAAAAGATGGAATAATCAATCACTTGGGAAGGATAACACTTAGTGTAATTTATGTTGGCTTGCCTAACCCCGTCGTTGGGCGCCATCACAACCCGTGTGGGAAATTGGGTCGTGACAACATGGTATCAGAGCTCTAGGTTCACGTAAGTCTCACGAGTCCCGGGCAAACCCAGTAGAGTCTTGCGGATCGGTACAGAGACGTCTGTACTTATCTTCAGGAGGCTACAGGATGTTAGGAAACCTCTACTTGTTCTTACTCTATGGTGCAGTCTATGATTTACTAAATTCATGATTTCTATTCTCTCACAGATGGTGAGGACGCGTGCATCTCATGTGCCTGATCCAGGAGAGGGTGCCACCCCCGCTGCTCAAGGCCGTGGTAAGAGCAGGGGTAGAGCACCTGCCCGTGGTAGGGGGCGAGGGCGTCCCAGAGCTATACTGGTCCCACCGCCAGAGGATCCTGTATTAGAGGAGCAGGATGAGGTGCCCCCAGCAGATCCGGCACCCGTAGACTTTATGACGGCGCCGGGATTTCAGGAAGCCATGGGCCGTATGTTGAGGTTCATGGACACCATGTCCCAGGCTGGTTTATTTCCAGCAGACCCTGTCACTTCAGAGGCGGGAGGGGGAGTCCAGCCCCCTACTGCCCGGGCCGTAGGTCCGACAACAACATTACATCCCACCCCGAGCACACTGCCCGTGGATGATGCCCAGCCTGCAGCAGCAGCACTAGAGCTCAGACCAGTTGCGGGTGGTGACCAGCATAAGATGTTAGACAGATGGACCGGGTTACACCCTCCAGTCTTCGGGGGTGAGCGAGGGGAGGATGCCCAGGACTTCATTGATATGTGCAATGATAGACTGCACAACATGGGGATCCTAGCGTCCCATGGAGTGGACTTTACCATATTTTAGCTTGAGGTGAGAGCTCGCCGCTGGTGGCAGTCATATGTTCTTAGCAGATCAACGGATTCCTCTCCCGTCACTTGGAGTCAGTTCACCCAGCTATTCTTAGATAGATACATTCCACCGTCCGAGAGGGAGGAGCTTCGGGGTCAGTTCGAGAGGTTAGAGCAGGGACAAATGTCCGTGATAGATTATGAGGCGAGGTTTTCAGAGTTATCTCACCATGCTTTCATGATATTGCCCACAGATGCAGAGAGGGTTCGACGATTTGTGGCCGGCTTACATATGGGTATTCGGACCTCCATGGCCAGATAGGTAGAGATGGGTACCCCATGTCACCTCGTAGTCAAGATAGCTAGACGTATCGAGGGTTACCGTGTAAGGATCAGGGAGCAGGGTCAGCCAGGTCAGTAGGGCAAGAGGGCCAGGTTTACAGGTAACTTCAGGGGCGCTCCAGCCAGGGGCAAGGGTCAGTTCGGAGGTAGTCAGTTCAGTAGGCCTTCCTATTCAACACCTTCAATACCTCATGGGGTTGTTCCAGTCATGCCCCAATTTAGTGCTATGCCAGAGAGTTCTTATCATCCTCAGGCTATTCAGAGTGCACCCAGCAGTTTCTCCAGGCGTCAAGGATCCTCTGGTTCCTATTTTAGTGCCATGCCAGATGATTCCTGTTGTCCCCCAGCCATTCAGGATTCTTCTTCTTGAGGATAGTAGACTATGGCACGTAGAGGTTGTTTCGAGTGTGGGGAGCTGGACCATATGGTTCGGCAGTGTCCCAGATATCGGGGCAAGGCCGTACAACATAGTCACCAGCCTAGGCCTTCAGCACCAGCAGCACGACCACCTAGAGGTGGAGGGCAGGTTGGCAGGGGCCGTCCTAGAAGGGGAGGCCAGTCAGGAGGGGGTCGTTAAACTCCAGCATGTCCTGGGGGAGCTTAGTCATCAGGTGCTCCAGCCAGATTTTATGCTATTCCAGCCAGGGTAGACGCAATGGCATCAGACGCTGTGATTACAGGTATTATTTCGGTTTGTGGCAGAGAGGCGGCAGTGCTATTTGATCCAAGGTCTACTTATTCATATGTTTCATTCTTATTTTATCCTTTTCTGGATGTCTCTAGAGAGTCTTTGGGATCTCCTATATATGTGTCCACTCCTGTGGGCGACTCTGTAGTGGTAGACCGGGTGTACAAGTCATGTGTGTTTACCTTTTGTGGGCTTGACACCAGAGCCGACCTGTTGTTGCTGGATATGGTCGATTTTGAGGTTATTTTGGGCATGGATTGGCTATCTCCTTATCATGTCGTGCTCGATTTCCATGCCAAGACAGTTACTTTGGCCATGCCTGAGTCTCCTAGGTTGGAATGGAGGGGTTCTTCAGTTAGCGCATCCAGCCGGGTTATTTCGTTCTTGAAGGCTCGACATATGGTCGAGAAGGGTAGTCTAGCCTATTTGGCTCGTGTGTTTCTAAGATTTACTTGAGGTCAAGGTATCATCAGTTGAAGATTCGGGCTTCAGATGTTTCGAAGACTTCTTTTCGTACGAGATATGGTCATTATGAGTTCATGGTGATGTCCTTTGGTTTGACTAACGCCCCAACAGCCTTTATGAACTTGATGAATAGGGATTCAGGCCGTATATTGATTCCTTTGTCATTGTCTTCATTGATGACATTTTGATTTACTCTCGTAGCTTGGGGGAGCACGAGCATCACTTGAGAGTTGTGCTTCAAACCTTGCGAGAGCGGAAGCTATATGTTAAGTTCTCCAAGTGTGAGTTTTGGTTGGATTCTGTGGCATTTTTGAGGCATGTGGTATCCGGTGAGGGTATCAAGGTTGATCCGCAGAAGATTGAGGCAGTTTAGAGTTGGCCACGTCCTACTTCAGCTTCAGAGATCAAGAGTTTCCTTGATTTGGCGGGATATTACCATCGCTTCATGGAGGGATTCTCTTCTATTGCCGCTCCATTGACTAGATTGACTCAGAAGAATTCCCCGTTTCGATGGTCCGACGATTGTGAGGCGAGCTTTCAAAAGATCAAGTCAACATTGACCTCAGCTCCGGTACTATCACTGCCTTCTGAGCCAGGGATGTATACAGTATATTGTGACGCTTCGCGTATCGGGATAGGATGTGTGTTGATGCAGGATGGCAGGGTTATTGCTTATGCTTCGCGCCAGCTGAAGATTTATGAAAAGAACTATCATGTGCACGATTTGGAGTTAGCAGCGATTGTTCATGCTTTGAAGATTTGGAGGCATTACTTGTATGGTGTATCTCTTGAGGTCTACACCGACCACCGCAGCTTGCGGCACTTATTTAAACAGAAGGATGTTAATTTGAGGCAGCGCAGATGGCTTGAGTTGTGGTAGGATTATGATATTACCATTCTTTATCACCCGGGCGATGCTAATGTGGTGGCAGATGCGTTGAGCCGGAGGGCTGTGAGTATGGGTAACTTGGCTTATATTGCTGCGAGGGAGAGACCTCTAGCCTTGGACATTCAGACCCTAGCCAATCGCTTGGTGAGGTTAGATCTTTCAGAGCCTCGTTGAGTATTGGCACATGTGGTTGCTCAGTCTTCGTTGGTGGGGGAAATTAAGGCCCAACAGTTCTATTATCCGTGCTTGGCAGAGCTCGGGAAACAGTGGTTAAGGGTAGGGACAAGGAAGTTACTATTGGCGAGGATGGTGTTCTGCGACTTCAGGGCCGCTTATGTGTTCCTAAGGTTGGTGGCCTGAGGGAGAGGATTCTAGAGGAGGCGCACAGTTCTCGGTATTTTATTCACCCTGGTGATACGAAGATGTATCGTGATTTGAAGCAACATTTCTAGTGGAGGCGAATGAATAAGGACATTGTGGAGTATGTGACTAGGTGCCTAAATTGCCAGCATGTTAAGTATGAGCCTTAGAGGCCAGTAGGCTTACTTCAGCAGATGCCCATTCCTGAGTGGAAATGGGAGCGCATTGCTATGGACTTCGTGGTTGGATTGCCTCGGAATTCACAGAAGGCGGAGGCAGTTTGGGTCATTGTGGATAGATTGACCAAATCGGTGCATTTCATTCCAGTGGCTACCACATATTCATCTGAGAGGTTGGCACAAATCTACATTCGGGAGATAGTCCGGTTGCATGGTGTGCCGGTATCCATCATATCATATCGAGGCCCTCAGTTCACCTCGCACTTTTGGAGAGCATTGCATACTGAGATGGGCACCCAGATAGACCTCATCACAACATTTCATCCCCAGACTGATGGTCAGTCAGAGCGTACATTTCAGATATTGGAGGATATGCTCAGGGCATGTGTGATTGATTTCGGGGTTCAGTGGGACCAGTTCTTGCCTTTGGACGAATTTGCTTACAATAATAGTTATCAGTCCAGCATTGAGATGGCACCATTCGAGGCATTGTATGGTCGGCGATGTCGTTCCCCTATCGGGTGGTTTGAGTCCGGCGAGGCTAAATTATATTGCACCGACCTGGTGAGGGATGCCTTGGAGAGAGTGAAGTTGATTCAGGAGAGACTCCGTACAACACAGTCCAGAAAGAAGAGTTACGCGGATCAGAGGGCGCGTGATGTATCATTCATGGAGGGAGATAGAGTTCTGTTGAAGGTTTTGCCTATGAAGGGTATTATGAGGTTTGGGAAGAAGGGCAAGTTGAGCCCAAGGTTTATAGGTCCATTCGAGGTATTGAGGCGAGTTGGAGAAGTTTCTTATGAGCTGGCGTTGGCTCCCAGCTTATCAGGAGTTCACCCAGTTTTTCATGTTTCAATGCTTCGGAGGTACCACACCGACTTCTCTCATGTGGTCGATTTCAACACTATTCAGTTGGATGAGAGTTTGGGTTATGAGGAGGAGCCAATTGCTATTGTTGATAGGCAGGACCGTCGGCTGAGGTCCAAGAGAGTTGCTGCTGTAAAGGTCCAGTGGAGGGGCCAACCAGTTGAGGAGGCGACTTGGGAGTCCGAGTGCGTTATGCGGAGCCGTTACACTCATTTATTTCCCGACTCAGGTACTACTTTCTTCTATCCGTTCGAGGACGAATGGTTATTTTAGAGATGGAGAATGTGACGACCCAAAGGGTCATCACCTATGTTATGACCCACCCCGTACTCCCGAGGCCTTGAAAACCTCATTTGTAATTGCCTCGATTTACGTGCGCAGTCCGAGCACATATTCGGACAACTCAAATATGAAATTTTTGTGAAAAGTGCCAAGATTTGATATTAGAATAAATAAATTTGACTTCGGTCAATATTTTAGGTAAACAGACCCGGACCCGTGATTTGACGATCCCGGAGGGTCTGTAGGAAAATATGGGAATTTTTCGTATGCCCGGAATTGAATTCCGAGGTCCCAAGCCCGAGAAATGAATTTTTGAGTGAAATTGTTTTCTGAAAATAATTAAGGATATTGAAAATGGAATCTGATTAGAAAGTAATGGTATCGGGCCCATATTTTGGTTCCAGCACCCGGTACAGGCCTTTTATATGTTTTAGGCACTTTCTGTAAAGTTTGGTTGAAATCGGATTTCGTTTGGCGTGTTTCAGACTTAAAATGGAAAATTTGATGTTTTGTGAAATTTGATAGAATTCATGGATTTTGAGACCTAATTCGATGTGTATGATGTTGTTTTGGCGATTTGATCGCACGGGTAAGTTCGTAGGATGTTGTGAGTAATCCGTAAAATTTGGTGTCGTTCCGAGATGTATAGGTAAGTTCGGCACGTTGTTAGCGAAGTTAGAACACTCAAAATTCCTAAGTTTGGTTCTTGAGGTTTGGGGGTGTGATTTCGAGTTTTAGCGTTGTTTTCAGTGTTCCGAAGGCTCGAGCGAGTCCGTATTATGATTTGGGACCCGTTGGTGTATTTGGTTTGGAGCCCCGAGGGCTCGGGTGAGTTTTGGTTAGGCCACAGACTTCATTTTTGGCTTGGGAATCTGCTGGTGTGCCTGTTCTGCAGGCCTTCGCAATTGCGAAGAATACCATCGCAAATGCGAAGGCAGTGCTGGGCTGACATATTTGCAAATGCGAAATTTGCCATCGCAAATGCGAAGGCAGTGCTGGGCAGACATGTTCGCAAATGCGAACAATGACATCGCAAATGTGAAGGCAGTGCTGGGCAGGCATGTTCGCAAATGCGAACAATTCCATCGCAAATGCGAAGCCTTCCCTTCTGCCTGTGGGTTCGCAAATGCGAACTGTTTCTTCGCAATTTCTAGGTCAGGGGTCTACGCAAATGCGAATCCCTTTTCGCATTTGCGAAGCCAACCAGTGTCCTACTCTACAAAACCGAGTTTTTACTTCATATTTCATATTTTCTCAAACCCAACACTCTTAGGCGATTTTTCCAAAGAACAAGACTCTGCCAAATCAGTTGTAAGTTGTTTTTACTCATTTCTTTCAATTTAGTAACATCATTTAACATGTTTTCAACTTAGAAATCAAAGATTTCCATGGGTAAAATTGGGTGAATTGGGTAGTAACCTAGAACTTGTAATCACCTTTGAATTTTCTGTGAATTGGCCATGAAATCAAGTAAAAATCGTATATTTGTGATCCTTAGACCTCGGGTAATGGATTCCTTCAAGAATTTATGAAATCCAAATGTGTGGGCCCGGGGTCGAAATTTCAAGAATCGCCAAGAATGCATAAATTTTGGGACTTCTTGCTAATTCTCCTTCTTTGAGCTTAGAATTGACTTAATTATATTATGATTGGCTAGTTGTGAGCCGTCAAGAGTAGAGTTCCAGACGCATCTTTTGACCCGGTCCTTGGTCCGAGGAAGTGAATCTCCTTTCTAACCTTGTAAGAGGGAAATGTCCCCACAGGTATTCTATGTGTTGCATGTATTGTTTTGGGGGCTACGTGCGTACCACGTGGTGAGAGTCCGCACGTAGCGACTACGCTTATCATGTCCGGGTAGCCTAGGACCACAACATGCCTTGTGTTCTTCTTTAAAATGATTTACCTGTTATATGTTCTTGCTTGAATATATCACTGTCTCCTTGAGTATTCCATTTGATTAGGTAATTGGAAAAGTTCAATATGTGAAGTAGGCTTGATAATTGATATACGCGTATTGTCGCTTTGTAATTTACATTCCGCGAGCGATATGTAAGTGTCCTTCACTCTCATGGTAGCGGGTCGTACGCCACGGCGGATTATTGGTGCATTCTTTGTACGAGCTGGTCGATCCCCGCATTGCACAGGGTATTAATTGAGAATGCACTCTTGGTTCGGCCGGTCAATCCTCGGCAGTGCATGGACGAAGTTATACTGTGATACTACATGATTTCTTAATAAACGCACTCTTGGTACATGCCGGTCAATCCCCGGCAGTGCGTAGGCTTGATTATTGGTAAGTATGCATTCTTGGTACGGGTCGGTCGATCCCCGGCAGTGCATAGCTATTCTCCCCTATGATTTGGTAAGCATGGACTCTTGGTACGGGCCGATCGATCCCCGACAGTGCATAGCTACTCTTGATATGATTACACGGCAAACATGCACTCTTGGTACGGGCCGGTCGATCCCTGGCAGTGCATAGCTATTCTCCCTTATTACTCCAGCCAAATGTCTCGCTCTTATGCGCGTATGTCTACTCGGTACTATTTTCCCGATTTATGATTTGATGACGGTTTTGAGGAAGAATAAAAAGGGAGTTGCTATTGTTTTAGTGTTTGTTTGGAAACTCTGTGAGTTATTCTTGTTGTTTTTACTCTGTTACATGCCTATTGCTTTTCTTATATCCTATCTTACATTATTATTGTTGGACCTTAGTGAGTATCGAGTCGACTTCTCGTCACTACTTCTTCGAGATTAGGCGGGATACTCACTGGGTACGTACTTATGTATGTACTCATGCTGCACTTTCTTTTCTTATGTACTCGGCTGTACAGGTCCGGAGGTTGGTGTGTCTGATCATCAGTTCGTTGCTAGGTACTGACCGGGGTTGGTTATAATTCTCGGTGAGCTGCTCTTCCAGGCGAATTTCTGGCAGCACCTTGGAGTTTCCTTTTTTGTTATTTTCCCGTCTATTTCACTCAGACTATGGGATTGTATATATAAATTTGTGTATTATGGTATATTATGATAGTTGCCCGCGACACTCGTGACACTAGTTCCTGGAACACACGTGCGTACATTTTCTTTTTGGGTTTTCAGGCTGCATTTTCATACATGTGCTTACCTTATGGTTCACGTATCAAATGGCTTTAAGTTTTATGTCACAGGCTATTATCGTGTTAATAAATGTTTAAAACTAGTAAAAGATGGAATAATCAATCACTTGGGAAGGATAACACTTAGTGTAATTTATGTTGGCTTGCCTAACCCCGTTGTTGGGCGCCATCACGATCCGTGTGGGAAATTGGGTCATTGCAGCATCGGTAGTAGGGGGAGCAGCTATGTTAGCAGATGCTTTGTGGAGACTGGATAGGTTTACTAAGTTATTCACTGCTACTTTTACTGGTTCACCATCAGAGGACCTCCAGGATTATTTGGACAGCTGCCATTAGGTTCTTCAGAATATGTGCATAGTGGAGTCCAACGGAGTTGACTTCGCTACTTTTCGGTTATCGGGCGCAACCAAGAGTTGGTGGAGAGACTATTGCTTAGCCAGACCAGCTAGATCTACACCTTTGACTTGGACTCTGTTCTCAGAGGTATTTCTAGGAAAGTTCCTTCCTATTACTCATAGAGAGGACCTTCAGAGGAAGTTTGAGCGTCTCCAGCAGGGATCCATGTCAGTCACTCAGTATGATACCAAGTTCATCACACTAGCCCGACATGGTCTTATGATACTTCCCACTGATCAAGAGAGGGTTCGGAGATTTATCGAGGGATTGGCCCGGCCCATCAGACTTCAGATGGCTAGAGAGTCCGGTACAGACATATCGTTCTAGGATGCAGCCAATGTGGCCAGGAGGATTGAGATGATTCTGTCTCAGGGTGGTGGTCAGGGGACTGACAAGAGGCCCTGTCATTTTGGTCATTTCAGTGGAGCCTCATCTGAGGGCAGGGATTCTTCAGGTAGAGGTCATTCTCCCAGATCCTTTCAGTCAGCTCTCCAGGTTTCCCATGGTACTTCAGGTGGTCGTGGTTCTCAGACGCACTATTCTGATCAGCAGCCTTACAGTGCACCGCTGTTTCAGAGTTTCCGGGGTAGTCATTCAGGTCGACAGGGTCAGATTCAGTTCCCTCAGCAGCCGAGGTCTTATTACACTTGTGGTGATCCGGGTTACCTTGCCAGGTTTTGCCCTCGAGCATTAGGTAGTTCTCAGCATCAGGGTTCTCGTGCCATGGTACATGCACCAGGTGTTCCACAGCATGCCCAGCCAGCTAGAGGTGGGGGTAGAGGTGCTAGAGGTGGAGGTAGAGGTCATGGAGGTGGAGCTCAGGCCTCCAGGGGTGGAGGCCAGCCAGCAGTCGGCCGTCCCAGAGATGTGGTTCAGGGTGGTGGGGCCCAGCCCCAATGTTATGCTTTTCCAGCCAGGCCAGAGGCTGAGTCTTCAGATGCAGTTATTAGAGGTACTATTCGGGTTTGTGATAGAGATGCTTCAGTGCTGTTTGACCCAGGGTCTACGTATTCGTATGTGTCCTCTTATTTTGCACCATACCTGGTCATGCCTAGTGATCCACTGAGTATTCCTATTTATGTATCTACACCAGTGGGTGATTCTATCGTGGTCGATCGTGTCCATCGTTTTTGTGTTGTGGTGATTGGGGTCTTGAGGCTCGTGTTGATTTGTTGCTTGGTCGACTTTGATGTTATATTGGGGATGGACTGGTTATCCCCATATCATGTTATCTTGGATTGTCATGCCAATATGGTTACCTTAGCCTTACCAGATTGGCCCCGATTGGAGTGGAAAGGAACTCCTGGTCATTCTACCCGCAATGTTATTTCATACGTGAAGGCTCAAAGTATGGTCGAGAAGGGGTGTTTGGCCTATTTGGCTTATGTGCGCGATTCCAGTGTTGAGGTTCTCTCTATTGATTCGGTGCCCATGGTTCGTGAGTTTCCTAAAGTTTTCCCTTCATACCTTCCAGGGATGCCACCCGATAGGGACATTGATCTCTGCATTGATCTGGCTCCGGGCACCCAACCTATTTCTATTCCGCCGTATCGCATGGCCCCGCCAGAGTTGAAAGAGTTGAAGGAACAGTTGCAAGATTTGCTTGGGAAAGGTTTCATTAGGCCCAACGTTTTCCTTGGGGTGCTCTAGTATTGTTTGGGAAGAAAAAGGATGGTTCGATGAGGATGCACATTGATTACCGGCAATTGAACAAGGTTACAATCAAGAATAAGTATCCACTGTCGAGGATTGATGATTTTTTCGATCAGCTTCAGGATGCCAAGGTATTTTTGAAGATAGATTTGAGATCTGGCTACCATCAGTTGAGGATTAAGGCATCCGATGTCCCTGAGACAGCTTTCCGCACTCAGTATGGGCATTACGAGTTTTTAGTCATGTCGTTTGGGTTGACAAATGCCCCAACAACTTTTATGGATTTGATGAACCGAGTGTTCAAGCCTTATTTGGACTCGTTCGTGATAGTCTTCATTGATGATATATTTATATACTCCCGCAGTCAGGAAGAGCACGAGCAGCATCTCAGAGTGGTTCTTCAGACTCTGAAGGATAGTCAGCTTTATGCAAAGTTTGAAATGTGAGTTCTGGTTGAGTTCAGTCGCTTTCCTGGGTCATGTCGTGTCAGGAAAGGGTATTCAGGTTTACTCGAAGAAGATTGAGGCAGTCAAGAATTGGCCTAGACCAGCATCAGCTACAGAGATTCGGAGTTTCTTGAGATTAACAGGCTATTACCGTCGGTTCGTGGAGGGGTTCTCATCTATTATAGCCCCGATGACTAGGTTGACCCAGAAGGGTGCCCAGTTCAGATGGTCGGATGCGTGTGAGGTGAGATTTCAGAGGATCAAGACAGCTCTGACTACGGCATCGGTATTGGTTTTGCCCACAGGTTCAGGGCCTTACACAGTCTATTGCGATGCTTCCCATATTGGGCTTGGTGCAGTATTGATGCAGGATGGCAAGGTCATTGCTTGTGCTTTGAGGCAGTTGAAGATTCATGAGAAGAAATATCCAGTGCATGATTTGAAGTTTAGCAGCCATTGCGCATTGAAGATTTGGAGGCACTATCTGTATGGCGTGGCGTGTGAGGTGTTCACGGATCATAAGAGTCTTCAGTACTTGTTCAAGCAAAAGGAGTTGAATTTGAGGCAGAGGAGGTGGTTGGAGTTGTTGAAGGATTATGATATTACCATCTTATATCACCCGGGGAAGGCCAATGTGGTGGCCGATGCTTTGAGTAGGAAGTCAGCTAGTATGGGCAGTCTTGCTTTTATTCTGGTCAGTCAGAGGCCGCTTGCTTTGGATGTTCAGGCTTTGGCCAATCCATTTGTGAGGTTGGATATTTCTGAGCCTAGTCGATTGTTCACTTGTACGATCTCTCGTTCTTCATTATTGGAGCGTATCTGTGATTGACAATTTGATGATCCCTATTTGTATGTCCTTAGGGACACGGTGCAGCGCGGAGTAGCCAAGAGGGTGACCTTAGATGATGATGGCGTTTTGAGATTGCAGGGGAGAGTTTGTGTGCCCAATGTTGATGGGATCCGAGAGTTGATTCTAGAGGAGGCCCATAGTTCCCGGTACTCTATTCATCCGAGCGTCGCGAAGATGTATCAGGATCATTCAGGATAGGCTTCGTACAACTCAGTCCAGGAGAAAGATTTATGCAGATCGTAAGGTTCGAGATGTGGCTTTCATGGTGGGTGAGCGAGTATTGCTCCGAGTGTCGCCTATGAAGGGCGTGATGAGATTTGGGAAGAAGGGCAGGCTTAGCCCTAGATTCATTGGTCCGTTTGAGATTCTTGATCGAGTGGGAGAGGTGGCTTATAGGCTTGCATTTCCGCCTAGCTTATCAGCCGTGCATCCAGTTTTTTATGTGTCCATGCTTCGGAGGTATCACGGTGATCCAACCCACGTTTTAGATTTCAGCACTGCTCAGTTGGACAAGGGCTTATCTTATGAGGAAGAGATGGTAGCTATTTTAGACCAGCAGATTCGTTTGTTGAGATCCAAGAGTTTCCCTTCTGTTCGTGTTCAGTGGAGGGGTCAGCCTCCTGAGACATCGACCTGGGAGTCCGAGTCCGATATGCAGAGCCGCTACCCTCATTTATTTTCCAACTCAGGTACTTCCTTCTTCTGTCCGTTCGAGGACGAACGGTTGTTTTAGAGGTGGAGAATGTGACGAACCATTTTAGGTAAACGGACCTGGACCCGTGATTTGACGGTCCCGGAGGGTTCGTAGGAAAATATGGGACTTGGGTGTATGCCCAGAATCGAATTCCGAGGTCCCAAGCCCGAGAAATAAATTTTTGAGTAAAATTGTTTTCCGAAAATATTTAAGGAAATTGAAAATGAAATCTGATTAGAAAGTAATGGTATCGGGCCTGTATTTTGGTTCCGGTGCTCGATACAGGTCTTATATATGGTTTAAGAACTTTCCGTGAAGTTTGGTTGGATTTCGTTTGACGTGTTTCGGACTTGAAATGGGAAATTTGAGATATTACATTCTTTGGAGCATTGGCTCAATTTGTGAATTGAATAATGAGGAAATATGAGATATTACATCCTTTGGAGCATTGGCTCCAGTGATAGAATAAATCACGGAAATGAAAGTGAAAGAAAGAGGAAGAATTGCTAAAATATACCCTTGCCGGGTCATTGTTGCTTTTGGATATTGTTCCCTTGCCGGGATTTAATTATTTTAATTGATTGTTCCCTTGCCGGGATTTAATTGTTGAATTATTGTTCCCTTGCCGGGATTTAGTTGTTGAATTATTGTTCCCTTGCCGGGATTTCTATTTTCACTCTGTTTATTTCCTTGCCCTTGTTCGTGATTGCTGTTTGGGTGAGGAAGAGTGTTAAAGCACGAAGGGTGATGCCGTTCCATGTTTTATATTTATTATGCACGAGGGGACATTCCGTGCTATGTTTTATATTGTTATTTATACACGAGCGGACATTGTGTGCCATGTTTATATTGAATATGCACGAGGGGACATTCCGTGCCATGTTTTATATTATTATTATTATGCACGAGGGGACATTCCGTGTCATATTTATATTGATTATGCATGAGGGGACATTCCGTGCCATGTTTTATATTATTATTATGCACGAGGGGACATTCCGTGTCATATTTATATTGATTATGCATGAGGGGACATTCCGTGCCATGTTTTATATTATTATTATGCACGAGGGGACATTCCGTGTCATATTTATATTGATTATGCATGAGGGGACATTCCGTGCCATGTTTTATATTATTATTATGCACGAGGGGACATTTCGTGCCATATTTATACTTATTATGCACGATGGGACATTCCGTGCCATGTTTTATATTATTATTATGCACGAGGGGACATGCCCTGCCGCATCTTTCACTATTTAATCTGTTTTTGTCATTTCCCGTTATTAATTTCAGATATTTCAGCCGGTTGTTTTCGTTTCTGTCATTTCAGTATTTGCTACCTCTTACCCCCAACATGTTGTCCTCGTAATTGTATTCTTGTTTAGTTTCTGCTATATTATTGAACTGCACAGGTACATTTTGTTGTCGTGTCTTAGCCTCGTCACTACTTCGCCGAGGTTAGGCTCGGTACTTACTCAGTACATGAGGTCGGTTGTACTGATGCTACACCTGCACTTCTTTATGTTGTGCAGATTATGAAGCCGGACCCGGGGGACATTATTAGTGGGAGTGTCTTCCAGCTCATCATAGAGGCTTCAAGGTATACCCGCTGGCGTTCGTGGGCCTTTTCGTATCTTCCATTCCTTTGTCTTTGATTCTGCCTTTTTTTTTTCCTTTAGCTTCAGAGGCAGACGTGTATTTCCTTTCAGACTTGTATTTAGCACTCTTATACAGCTCGTGAGTTTGTGACTCCAGGTTTTGGGAAAGTTTACGTGTTGTTGTACTATGCTGTCCTTATTTAGCTTGGAACCATATTTATTTCCGCTGTTGAACTGTGAACTGTTTAGTTTATCCTGGTAAAGTTGTGTTAATATGCTAGTCTATTTATATTTGTTGGCTTGTCTAGCGGGTTCAACGTTAGACACCATCACGGCCCGATGGTGGGATTTAGGGGTGTGACATAAATTCCCATAACCGCAGAAAATACAAACCTCGATTCGTGGTCTAAACCGCCATAACTCTTCTAGAATTAATTTACACAACAAGGCCATTTGAATCAAATACCTCTCAAATCAATCAAATTACGATGGTTGTCAAGCACGCACATACAACCACAAACCATATGTATAACTTAACATGCCGAAAGAACTAATCATTGCGACAATCATGCAGATTCAACCATTACTAACCAACCCAACTTCTTCCAATTTACTCTTGACTTGCCTTAGAAATAATAATAGTTCCATTCAAAACATAGCATAATCCAACAACACTCATCCTGAGTGACCCAATTCACGAGACCACATCGTCTCTTACCCATGAACCATCTCATACCCTCCTTATGTGCATAATAGCACCTTCAACTGGTACACCCATAATGAAAGATGCTCTACGAATCTAAAGTTGTTTCCTCCCATTTCTCCAATACTGCACCGCAGACCCGATGATAACATAGAACACTTCTAGTCCCTTTCATAAGCCACTGCAAAAACTTGATCCTTAACCACACAACGGATCTGAAATCCTTAGGCACCACACTTTAATTCTTGAACCCTCTAGAACCGTTGTTGAGAGTCACCCACTCTGGCCTGGTCCGGAATATAATCAAACTCCAACGCTCTGTTATCACATGAACACTCCAAAGAAGCAACCAGATAAATCACATCCACAAGAAGCATAAACTCTGAGTCTTCTCAAAACCTGCACGTGAATCGATAAGGCAAACTATAACACACATTCATCAAGTTCTTTGCTCGAATTACCTCTGATGTCTTATTTTTCTTAGTCATAAATAATCCACTAATGCACCGATAATAAGAAACCGCACGAGCTGATAACCACGCAATCCAATCGTAAGCAATAGGCTCACCCACTTAGCTTTAAGCTACTATCACATAATGTAGAACCCAGAAGGATTCATCCTTCTCAATTACCATGATCTCGCACCATCAACCCGCCAAATTTATTGCAGTTTCTTGTTACACTTTTCATGACTATTTTGAATTACTAGCAGCAATTGCATATTCGACCTTCTGTCGGGTAGTAAGTAGAACTCTTCATAGAAACTTCATCAAAATCACGCAACCGTTAACCCGCTCACAGGAGATAACCCACTTGTGGGATTCCATTTTGATATCTTCCAACTACATTTCCCTGGTTATGACTACCACGAAATCAACAAACCCCTCCTAAGCCCATGCTTATCCACCAGCTATAAAAGTCTATTCATTCCCCACATCAATTGAAAGTCCGATAATACATTCCAAACTCGAAGTCACGTCGCATACCATAACGATAATCAATCTTTTACACCCCTCTTCATTCCAAGAGAACTCTTTTATATCATATTAATCCTTCCCCAGTGCAGTAGCAACCACCCCAAATGGCATTTATGGACTTGGTCATTGTCTACCATGATTCCCAAATCGCTCTAAACATTTCTCAAGGAATGTGGTATCCTAAGAAATAATCCATATTCTACTATGCCACTACCACTTTGGTTAATACATCTCCTTTAAGCAACTTCTCGACCTCTATTTTCCATACTTGACCTGCTAGCAATTCAACCACTACGAGACACCTCCCACTATGTCCTTCTATAACGACCTGACCAGTCGTTTTAAGCATTTACACTCCGATCGGTGGTTTGAGGGAATGAGTAGCTCCATATGATGTATTATGACTTATGTGAATCATCGGTTTTGGTTTCAGGTTATTCAAAATTGATTTGGAAGAATGGTTCTCAACTAAGAAGCTTTATATTGGAAGTGTTGACCAAGTTTGACTTTTTTGAATTTGGCCCCAAAATGGAGTTTTGATTATTCCTATAAGTCTGGATGGTGATTTTGGACCTGGGCGTATGCCCATATTTGCATTTGGATGTTTCTAAAAGGTTTCAACACAAATTAACGAAAATTAAAAATTTGAAGGTTTGGAAAGTTCATAGGTTTGATCAGAAGTTAACTTTGAGGATATCATATTTGGATTGTGGTTCTGAGAATAGGAATAGCTTCGTTATGTTATTTGGGACTTTTGTAAAAAAATTGGGCTCGTTCGAGGTGGATTTGATATGTTTCAGCGCAAGTTATAGAAGTTGAAAGTTCACTCTAGTTCGAATGAGGTGTGATTCATTATTTCGATGTTGTTCTGTATGATTTATAAGCCCCGAGTAAGTTTTTGTTATGTTATGTGACTTTTTGGTATGTTGGACGGGGTCTCGAGGGGCTCAGGTGAGTTTCAAATAGGTTTGGGTTGTGTTGAGCTCGTTTTGATGTTTCGACGTCGTTTCTTAAGGCATAAATGGTACCACATTAAGAAAATGAGATCTAATTTCTATTTTTATTGAAGCATTAAATCCTTATTGTAATTACGGTGCCACAGAAAAAAGAATCGCCGGTTTTGGATATTGTATGAGGGAGTTATGCTCATTTTAGTGTCGGAGAAGAGAGCTGGTGTTGGTGCTTCGCAGATGCAAAATTGGGTCTGCATTAGCATCTGCGACCCCGCAGGTGTGAAAAATGGGCCGCAAAAGCGTAAATGACAGCTGGAAATGTGCATGTGTGGATTTTTTGCCGCAAAAGCGAAAATCCCTGTGTTTCAAAAAAATTAAACTGTGTTCTTTTTGATATTTTGAGCTTATCTTGAGTTCTAGAGCTCCGATTGAGGTAATTTTCGCGGAGTTCTTCACGTCTTTTTATGGGTTTCAGTATCCAGCTAAAATTTTGTATTTTAATGTGATCGCAGAAGTTCATTTTTGAATTGATCGATATTTTTATTGGAGAATTGAGGGTTTTTATCAAAAACTTTTTTAAAGTGATTAATTGAGTTTTTAAAATCAATTCGGAGTCGGAATTGGATGCAACCAGTATGGTTGGACTCGTAATTGAATGAGTTATTGGATTTTTTGAGTTTTGTTGGGTTCCTAGGTGCGGGCCCGGTTTAGATGTTTTGGCCGATTTTGGGCTTTTGATCAAAGATTCGACCTTTATCGATTGGGTTTGTTTCTTTTGGCATTATTTAATGTATTTGAGTTTCTTTTGGCTAGTTTCGACCTATTCGGAGGTCGGTACGCGCATGATGGCATCCTTGGAGCATCATTTGACTTGCTCGGTATTGGATTTGGCTTGTTTGAGGCAAGTAACACTTCTAAACTTAGTTTTGAGGGTATGAAACCCAGAATTACGTGATATGTGTTTGGTGTTGAGGTGATGCACATGATAGGTGGCGGGCGTGTGGGTGTGCAGCGTGTGAATTATGACCCCGCTATTTCTGTGGTACTGTGTAGTTACTGGACCTTACCTATAACCATGAATTTCTAAGCACTTGAGCTCGTGAGGTGTGATCTATATTAGAAACCATGTCTAGGCTATGCTTATTCTGTTGAGACCCATCGAGGTCATTTCAGCTGTTGAGCTATCTACTTTTATTGCATTACATACTATGTCATACACATTTATATGCATATCATATCTCCGTCTCTGTTACCATTTATTGATACATCACATCATTATTTTTGGGCTAATTTTTTATGTCATTGAGAGACCGAGAGACTCGAGAGATTAATAACTGAGTGAGGCCGAGGGCCTGATTGTGAGCATATTTATGTGATCGGGCTGAATGTCGCACCATGTTTTATTGATTTTATTCCATGATTGACTTGATATAACGGTTGGGCTGAAGAAGCCCCTCTGGAGTCTGTACACACCCCCAGTGAGCGTAGGTATCCACTAAGTGCGAGTGCCGAGTGATTGGGAGGACTAAGTGATTGTGAGGACTAACTGGCTGTGAGGACTGAGTGACTCGGAGGACTGAGTAGCTGGGAGGACTTAGTGAATTGATGCTCTGAGAGTATGCATATGGTTTTATCACTAAGTTTCATCGCATTTGACATGCACACATGGCATACATGCATAGAGATGCATTTTTCTCATACTGTACGGTATCGTGTCAATTCATGACTTCTCATACATATTGAATTATGGGCATAGAGAGGTATTTTACACTTGCTATCTGGAAAAAAAATGAAACATCTAATGTATTGTTGAAAGGATTTTTGGGCAAAATTAGAGTTTTCAAACTTACTGATATTTTCGACGATATCGGTAAAGGATTTGGGTTTTCACTGATATACTTGAAAAGTGGAACTATTTTTCGGGAAACTATGAATAAGCTGAGCATTTCATCTCTGAATTACTTCCTTTATTACTTGTTTCACATTGTTATGAACTATTATTGGCCATTGATGCCGGACCCGACCTTTGTTCTAGCTAGTTGCTACTTTCAACCTAAGGTTAGGTTTGTTCCTTATTGAGTACATAAGGTCAATTGTACTCATATAAAACTTCTACACCTTGCATGCAGATGTTTCCTGCTGATGTTGCTGTGATCGACGGGAGCTGGAACTGAAGACGTACTTGCGTTCCGTTAGTAGCTGCCCCTGTTCATGGTAGCCTTAGATTCATAAAAGCTGTTTATTTACACTTCGAACATATGATGTATTTATTTCATACTATCTTTGTAAATTCTAATATTACAATTTCATAATTTGTACTACCAGTCCTTGGGAATTTTTGTATAAAGGCAGTTTTATTATCATATCTTTCTTGAAAAAAAATCACATTAATTTGAATAGTTGTTAATTGGCTTACCTGACGGGTTGGGTTAGGTACCATCACGACTAGGTGGATTTTGGGTCGTGAGACCTTCCTCATCCTTCGCTACTGCAAGTGCTGCCTCAAATAAAAATCCATCTCTATAGCACATGAACTAATAAATTTCTACCAACTCAAAGCCTCCTCGAAGATCATCTTTCTCGAGCCATCAACATTAGAAACACCGATTCGATTCTGAAACCGCTACACAGCGCCAACTTTGGCAACCGCTTCGTAGGCACGATTTCACAACACCCTTCCCCGAAGGAAAATCAAAGAAGACCATAACACCGGCGAACCTTAATACGTTCAAACAAGGACGACGACACCACATTACAAATGAGAATTCCACCACGCTCGAAAATATCAAGTCTCGTTACTCCATTAACCAAAGCCTGAACGTCCATAGTCTGACTGCCTTTCCTCCGCTTGAATTAAAGTCGAACCTCCAAACCATGGACCGAATAATCCTCTTTTCGAGGCATGTGCGACACACAAATAAGAACCATACAATTTATACCAACAATGCGCGGTAACCACTCATGAACATCATAATATATCGTATGTAGCAGTGAAACCATAGGCAACACTAACATTGCATCGAAAGGACAGAACATCCCTCCACAAGGCGACGACAATAGCTCAATCGAATACATCTGCAGTACCATTACAACTCCTCGATGCCTAATTGATAACCAGCGCCCACATTGCATAAGATTTAGTAGAAAGGAAATGAAGGCATAAAATTCAGTGGAATCAAATCGCATGACGAGGAATAAAGAAGGAGAGTGCTCCTAACAGCCCTGTAACCTCTCGAAGATAAGTGCAGACGTCTACGTACCGATCTGCAAGACTCGACTAGACTTGCTTATGACTCGTGAGACCCAAGTGAACCTAGAGCTCTGATACGAAGCTTTCACGACCCAAAATCCACTATAGGTCATGATGGCCCCTAACACCGCCGTCAGGCAAGCCAACGGTGCTTAAACTTAGTTACCCATTTTATTATTTTTGAAATCATGATTCCCAATAAATAAGTGAAGTAAGGTCTGGTACTAATAGAAACCCCACAATTTTTATTTCCAACTTATGTATAAAATATAATTACAAGGTGAAATGATAAGAATTACGTGATGTACAATAATGAACATCCAGTAGGAACCCCCAAAATCCTTTGTCCCAAGTGCATGAGCATCTACCAAGGAGTACAATAATAATACAACATCTTTTTGGAATACAAGTTAGACATGAGAATATAAATAACTCTGATGGAGACTCTGTATGCTGCAGATCGTAACATGGAATGCAGCTCAACGTAAAGTCCTCGCAACAGCCGTGTCGTTGCGCCTAAAAGACCACAAGACAACACACACACACACACACACACATATATATATATATATATATATATATATATATATACATGCACAATAAGTGCAGAAAGTGTAGCATGGGTACGTAAATCAACGCGTACCCAGTAAGTATCTAGCCTAGCCCCGGAGAAGTAGTGACGAAGGGTCGACGCGGAAACTTACTAGAGGTCCAATAAAACAGTATGCTAAATCCTAAATAGATATGAAGCACACCAATAATAGTAGGATGAAACAGTAACTACCATAATCTTTCAAAATTTCTTTTACTGATATAAACTTCTCAATCTCGTATCCTATCTCAACAGCTCGGAAAATTTCAAGGTCCAATATCAAATGAAAAAGAAATACCATATAAAATGCAAGGCATTAGTGGAAGGAAAATCTCATGAATATTCAGACTGCTAGTGATATAACGCACGATTATGTCGAGATCGTACGACCCGGTCCCATAAGGACTATGATACTGCCGAGGCGAATGGCCTGATCTCATAATAATGTGTACTCTACCAAGGGTTGAGCGACACGAACCATATATGCATTTATTATACTGCCGAGGCCAACGGCCCCCTCCCATAAGGGTGTGGTACAAAATCTTGCCGAGAGGAATGGCTCGATCCCATTAGAATAAGAAGCTTTAACGGGTCCTTGACTCGATATACGAATATATGTGTGAGATATGAAATTTAAGTAAAACTTATCAATGAGTACGCACAACGCAAGAGAAACTCATAAGTGAGGCACAAATTATTCCGCGGATTGTCAAGTAGCTCGTCACATTTCTCAAATAGCGAGTATATCACACTATGAAAGTCTAGCCTCAATTCGTACGTGAAATAAAGGAATTAAGCGAGAAAATATAACTCAAATAGTACAATTATAGCATGGCGTGAACCTAAGTCTATCCGAACAAAATCAAGAATTCTAGCATACGCACATACACCCGTCACCTCTGAAGTTCCATAACCTGCTCCAATGCCAATATAACATCTCAAACCGATGCCCGTCGCTCCAAAACTAGTCAAACAATGTGCAAACGAATAAAAATATTCTCTAATACTCATAATAAATAAATTTATAACAATTCCCAACTCCGCTCGAATAGTCAATAAAGTCAACCTTTAGGCCCACGTGCCCGGGTTTCGAAAATTTTCAAAAATAAATATTATCCATAACTCATTGGTCTATATCCAGAAAATCATCTAATTTCATCCACGAATCGACCCTCAAAACAAATCTCAACTTTGAGGATCAAAATCCCAATTTCTACAATCCAAATGGATAAAAATAATTGTGAGCATGTAATTTTTCACCAATTAAATACTCCTACAAAATTGGATAAAATAAATTAATTTTACAAATTTTGTTGAATTTTAGTGTTAATCGTTGAATTGTTTTTGCATTTCATATTCATAATTTGTTTTTTTTAATTTACTTAATTAAGCGCATCATTATTGTCAAAAATTACGAATTTATTATTTACAATTAGTTGAAGTAGGTAACAAATAAATGTCAATTATTTGATGTAATGTAGCTTTAATGATTAAATCATTTTTTCCTAGCAAAATTGTGAAAACTAATTCTTTAAATGACATGAATATTAAATTGAATGGTGTTAATTAAATCAACCAATTAATTTATAATTAAACAAAGATAAATTAGTTACTACATTATTTTTAAGATTTAATCAAAATTAGTATCCATTAATCAAGTACTTATATCAAACCAGGCTTGGGCCAAAACTACCCAGGCCCAATTCCCTCTCTACATAGAAACTCCACCCAGGCCCAACCAATTAAACTCGGACAGCCCCACTCGCGTCCAAACGACCTCCTTTCATTTGAAAGAGCAAATCCCAGCCGTTGATCAAGATAGATCGAACGACTGGGAACCCCTCTCACACCCACTATAAATATGTCCTAAAGCTACCCCATACTCCCAATACAAAGTATTAACCTCCCTCAGAGAACACCCCCCATCCCCTCCGTCTCCTTCTTCTGTATAACAAAACCCTAGCCTCCCTAGGGTTCCGTCGCCCGGAAATAGCCTACCGGTGGCGGATCTCCACCAATCGACCCCAAACTCTCACCCTACAACCTTCTACTCCCCCTTAATCCCATCCCACAACCAGTATCCCCAGAAAACCGCCCAGTTTTAACTTATCTCAAATCTGAAAATCCAAAAGTCCTAACTTCCTCTACAAGTCGATTCCAAGACCTCCAATGGTTCACACCGGCATGAGTCGATAGCTCTTGATGAGTGATATTGATTCATGTGGGTTTGGACCATTTCCAAGCTCGTCCGATACCGGCCAAGTTCCGGCAAGTCATCGAAATCCGTCCAAAATCCCTTCACTAGTACCCCCCCCCCCCCCCGCGCGTTTTAGCTTCTCCCCTTAATTTTTCAAAGAAAATCAGAATATGTGTGTTTACCGTCTGTGTTGTTTTGGTAATACGTCCTTGTTTTCGTCTACGCTTTTCGTTAATATGCTATTGCTCTCATTTAGTATTTGTTTGTTCTGCCCGATTAATTAAACGCTTGAATACATGAGTTGATTATGTAACAACCATTTTAGGTCTAAATCGATTAGCTTGAATTCTGTATACACTGCTTTTTTAAAATATATTTGATATTGACGCCCTGAATTCAAGTCTTGGTTAGGATTCTGCTTGTTCACTGAAGCTGATTGTTAGCCATGGTCTTTAATTTATTGTTTTGTAGACTTTTTTTGATTACTTGTTCAAAATGCGATTGTGTTCTGTTTGGACCCTGTCACCTGACTACTACCCCTATCCCAACTGCGTACATGTCATGTGTATCTAAAATGGTGATTAATTAAGTTAACTAACCTAAAACTTAACTTGGTTAGCTGCTAATCCTAATCCAACTTTAGTTAGTCATTTAGAGTTAATTAACCAAGTCATTATAAAATGATTAGGAGTTTGATTATGCTTGATGCTTAAAAGCAAGTTAGCTGATTTGCGACTTCACTTAAGCTTAAAGTTGATCACTCAGTTAAGATAATTAACTAGATAAGCTTAATAAAATTTTTTGACCAAATTAACTTAACTAGCTACTGATTTTCAGAATAAGTCTTTTAATCAGCTAAGTTTGAATCGATTAATTAAGTTGATTCAACTAACCTAAGTATAAAAATCAAGATTAGTCCTAATTAAGCCAATTAAACTAAGATCTAGCTAATAATACTTACCATTCCTAGTTTAACTAAGGAAACTGACTAAGGATAATTAACTAGAGTTAAATAATAACCCAAGTGAGTAACCCTGATTACCCAATGGTAAATTCAGGGACTCCAAGGGGTACAATAGGTAATGTAGACTTAGGAAATCAGATTCTAAGGTTAAAATGGTATTTTCTAAAGACGAAGGTTCTAGAATAGGGGCAGTTGTCCCAAAGATAAGGCTGACAACTGCCCTATGTACTATTTCAGCCTTTTGGATGAGGAATATGCAAAGGGATATCCCATCTTTAAGCCTCCTATAAATAGACCCACTCCCTTTAGTCTCAAGGGGAATTTTTTTTGACTCTGAAAAAATTTCTTTCAACCTCTCTTAGCTGCTAATACATTCTGAAAAAACAGAAAGAATCAGAATATTTTTTCATTCATAAACAAAATTTCCAAAAAAAAAAGAATATGGTTGAAAAAGTTTGATTTTCTTTTGGGAGTTCATCAAGCTTTTGTGGGTCTTCTCAACTTGGTTCTTGTTCTTTTTTGTTCTGGTTTTGAAATATCTGTTTTGAGTACTCAAGTCCTGGGCTGTTTACTCTTCCTAGTTTGCTGGGTTTCTAGTTGCTCCTGCTTTCATTGTTGCTGGATTTTCCTTCTTTTTGCTACTTTGCTGATTACCTGACCTTTATTTGGTCAGGATTTCGTTAAATCTCTCTTTAAGGTATGTAACAATGAACTTTAGACATAGTTTTATTGAATCCAGAACTTTATGCTGAAATGGTTGACTCGTGTTGTGTTTACTTTAAGGTTGTATGGATCTGAATCCTCTTCTCCTCTATTCTTGATATAAAAACTGAAGTAAGGTTATTATTATTTGAATGTATGAAACTCTTGGAATCAGTTTGATTATTCGTTATGTTTCTGTCAATACATTTAGCATTTGATAGTTAGATGTTAATTTTATATATGTTTAGCATATTAGGGTACCTTGCACTAGGGTAGATGAGTTTGATTCCTTAATAATCAAACTCACTCCATGATGAGTGCACAAACATTAGTATGGTGGGCTGAAGTTTACCCTTTAAAAGGGGTATAAAGTATGTAGTTAAAAACGACATTAGGGTGAGGAATCTAAACCTTTGAATGGTCAGATTCATCCTCTAAAATTGCCTAAATAATCAAAGTTTCTATATAATTTAGAAATATGTTAGTATTAGCACTAGGGTAGATGAGTTTGACTTGTTGATAGTCAAATTCACCCCATATTAAGCGCTTAAACAGTAGCTTACCACCCTTTGAGGTTATGAAATGAGCGATCAACAAAGGCTGTATAATAATGAATCTGAACCCTTCAAGTGGGTAGATTCGTTATTTAAGAAATGACTAAAGAATCAAAGTCATTGTATGAATTGAATGTCACAGAAGATGACTACCATGGAGTTGAACTGACCCCTTCCATGGTCAGATTCATCCCACAGGCATAAGGAACTGTGTTCAGCAGTAACCGTATCAAGGTCAAAGTGAATCTGACCACTACATGGTAAAGATTCCTTCCATAATGATACCTAAATAAATCCTTTGGTTAGAGGATTTACAGATATTGATATTAAGATTAACCAAAAAGATGTCTAGCTAGAGTAGTAATTTGGAATTCTTATTTAGTTTAGGAGTAGATCTGTATTTCTTAGGCTTGTAATAGATGTTACTAGTATAAAACAACACTAAAATATGAATCAGAACCAATGGTTAGGTTTATCCCAATTAAAAGGGCTTAAATGTTTGTTAGGGATTGTCCAGTTTCAAAAAATAGCATTAAAAGTACTGGACCTGACCCCTCCCCAATGGGCAGATCCATTCTCTATTTATGCATAAGAGTTCAATGTTGTTCAAGACTCAATAGCAACTGTAAATCCTCACAAAAGCAACCATTAGCTTCGAATTGATTAATTTAGTCTCATTTATAGTATAAGTGATGTAACAGTACAATTATTAGACCATGTACACATTTATTTTTGTGTTGTAATAAATCGGACTGGACATTATGAATCTAATCTTCAAGTTGTCGTTTATTCTCATTAACGTGACAACCTAGGAAGTTAAAAATTATATTTTTTCGGTAGTTTTAAATATTTATTTCCTGTTTTCTGTTATTTTAAGATGTCCATGTAATATGGCATACAATGACTAATACTTAATTGGAATTTGAGAATAATTTCTTTATTTCAGCGCTTCCATTTCTATAACTTATATTAAACATGTTGATTTTCTTTATACGTGAAGGCTGCTTTCTAAAAACAACATCGTTTAGTGGTAAAAATGATAGTAATTATCCAAATCTGATTTTGATTTTTACATTAAAGTTGTTGGGAAGCTATTCCTGCTAGTATCTTTGATTAGTCATGCTTGGCTATATTTTCTAAACTACCTGACCTACGAACTAGCGACGATTAGGATTGTCCAAAAGAGCTGAAACAATTAATAGGCTAAAACATGGCCATAGCCCGAAACATACTGTCTTTTATGCTAGTGAACATCATTTTAGGCAATCCTCTAAGTGGAGTGATACCTTTACTTCGAAATTTGGCAAAAATCGATCATTACCTCAAAATTACCTTAAACTACACTCGGGAGTGGCAATTCATGCCCCCGGCCCTCAACTCCAAACAATTAATAAATATGCACATAGCAACCACGGGTGCATTTCATGTGACATGTTGCCCTGTGCTCAAAAGCAACAAGTGCACGCCATCATGACTTGTTTAAGATAAATCCATAAACATCCTAATTGATCTTAAAACAAAAAATGCTCTTCAAATAGAAAACATAAAGAATAATCAAACATCACCTCAAATAGGCACTATGAAACTGTCACGACCATAGTCTTGACTACGTAATCTACACTCGGGTGTGACAACTCATGTCCCCGTCTTCAACTTCAAATTATAATAAAAATTACATATTATAATTGCGGGTGCATTTCATGTGGCGCAGTATAATATGTCCAAAACAAACAAGTCCACGCCATCATGACTTGTTTCAAGATAAATCCATAAATATTAAAAAGCGGCTAAAAATTTAAAAAGGCTACATGCACAATAGGCTAAAATACGTGAATAATTATATAATTAGGCCAAATATTAATAGTTAAGCGATCGTGCTAGAACCACGGAATTCGGGAGTGCCTAACACCTTCTCCCGGGTTAATAGAATTCCTTACTCGGATTTCTAGTCGCAGACATTTTAAACAAAGTCAAAATTTCTTCGGTTTGGAATTTTAAAATAAAACGGTGTCCCGGAGCATCGTCAAAAGTCGGGGTGGCGACTCTGAAAACTAAAATAAATCCCAAATCCGAATAATGTCACTTTAATTGGAAAAACTCCCTTATTACCGCCTTCATTAATCCGAGGGTGGGGTGGAAAAAGGAGGTGTGGCAGCTCTGGCGACTCTGCTAGGGACAAGAACCCAGAATCTCTGGTTCAGGGTTCAAGAATTCGAGCTTATATAACTGTTATGTTTTGGCTTTTATTGTCTGATTTTATGTGTTTAAACCTGACGTGCTAATTGCCATATTTCCGCTTTGATACTTATCTGAATTGGATATAAACTGTATCGAAACCCCTCTTCTCTCTGGGTCTTCTAAATCATCTGGGAAGTGTGCACTTCGTGTGACTTCTTTTCTGTTAGAGTCATATCCAAATTTTAGAATGAGGTACGGACAAGTTGCAAAGCCGGTGAAGCTTCTGTATTCCCGGTAAGCTACCCCCCCTCGGTCTAGAACAAAACCTCAGGATTTAAACTTAGTATAACAAAACCTCATGCCGGATCCCTAGTAGGAATTCTTATTTGCATCACGTGCATTTGACTTAGGAGACTCAAGACAGGGGTTGGGTCCGTCTAGGACAGGTGTACCCAAAAAATAAAAGACTACCCTAATGCATCTTACCTACTACGTATGTATTTATTTGTTTTAGCTTGTGTATTGTCTGGATAAAAAAACGAACAGAAAAACCAAGAGTGAGGTAGAATAGAAAATTCACCTTGTTTTGAAAATCCTCATATTTATCCCGAAACTCTGCCAAAATTTCTGAAAATAATATTCCAGACCAAAATGAGTAGGTGTATATTTTTAATCAGTCAAGATTTTCCCGAACTACGCATTGTTTGATTCTCACCGGTGTGGGATACGTAGGCAACCTTCATCAGGTCCAACTCTATTTTTCAAAATCAAAGGATATGGTCGTAAATAAAATTAGGCGACGCCATTATAGCCTGATTGCCCAAGTGGGGCACCAGAAGGCCATTTTTGCAAAAGTGGCCGCCTGTGGTTTGCCTTTAAATTTCAACCCAATTTGCAAACACAGCCTTAAAAACTTCCTACCCGAAGTATCAAAGGGTCGTACTCACAAAAATGGTCCTTTACAAAACCCTGTGCAAAAATAACACTTTTCAAAATTTTTGTGGTTTTAATCAAAACGAATGTGCAGGATGAATACAGTTGAAAACATTCCCTTCAGGGCCGTCGAGGAAATCCCTTTAGGACTCCATATGTGGTGGAGTGACTTGGGGGAAGCTAGTAGAAAGTCTACTATGAAAGCTTTAGGCGGACTTACTGGTCTTCTAAAAATCAAGCCGAGGTTGGACATCGTCGAGGCTCTAGTACCATTTTGGGATCCCGCCCACAACGTGTTCCACTTTTCAGACTTTGAATTGACGCCCACGCTAGAGGAAATAGCAGGGTATGCTGGTCTCAATGACAAGCTTAGAAGTCGGTACCTAGTGGCACCCAGGGCGGTGACTCTACATAAGTTCTTGGATCTGTTGAGCATTAGTCGGGACATCCAAGACCCACACCTGTCCGATGGTTTCTGCACTTTCTATTTTCTTTATAAATGTTATGGGAAGCCCGCATGGGGCTAGCTTTTGTGGTAGCATTCTTGGGTACCTTGATTTACCCGAGAAGTGACGGATGCATAGATATCGGGCTTGTGGGAATGGAAGATTTCATGATGAAAAAATCCAATGGCACACTTATACCGATGGTCTTAGCCAAGATTTACCGTGCTCTAACAGTTTGCCAATCTGGGGGAAAGTTCTTTAAGGGATGCAACCTGCTTCTACAAATCTGGTTGATCGAGCACCTCTGTCACCGCCCAGGCTACATGAACTACGGCTTAATCGGTTTGAATTGCATCGAGGAACATGCTACTCGGGTAAAAGGCCACAAATTTCCTGATGGTACAGAAGCCTGGCACTCATACTTGAGTTCATTGACTACCAACCAAATCGAGTGGACGTTCGGGTGGCTCCCTGTCAGCGAGGTTATCAATATGTCTGCTGAGGTTTGCTATCTCCTTTTAATGGGCCTGCGAAGCATTCAGCCATATGCCCCACAGCGAGTCTTATGCCAGTTGGGAAGGCAATAGGGTGTTCCCCATGACGAGGACTTAAGCCAACAAGCCATTGAGTTATGCCCGAGAGCTGCATTTCCTGAAGGCAGGGTCCGTCGAATCTGGAACGAGTGTAGGTTTTTAGAACCTCAAACTCGGGTAAGAAATTTATCTAAGGGGGAAGTAGAGCCCGCCTACACTTCTTGGTATGGCATAAGAGGCAGAGAGCATCAAGAGCAAGAACGACCCGCAAAGAGACCCCACGTGCAATAATTCACCGAGCAAACACAAGAGCACTAGGCTTGGTTAGAAAAGGAAAATAGCTACCAAGCTACCATAAGCAAGTTGGAAGCCCAGATCAGGGAAATCAAATGTGAAAATATTCTACAAACTGCCACAATTGAAGGGGAGAAAAATAGGTTAACCCAAGAAAATGAAGTTCTCCGGGCCAAGATACATGAATTAAAAATAGCTGTTGAGAACCCAGAGAGAAGCAAAACTGATGAAAGGCTTATCAACAGTCTGAGGCATAAGGTGTGCATCTATGGGGTTGATCTAGACAAAGCTGAAGAAGAACTGGCCGGAGTTCGGGAAAGATTAACAAGAAGTGCAGAGGAAAGAACAGAGTCTGTCCATGGACTGAAAAGGAAATATGACCAAGAAGTCATAGGCTTGAAGGAAAAGGTGGCCATCCTCGAGAACGAAATGGCCAAATAGGCAAAAAGGTTCAAGGCAGACAGAGAACAATGCTATACCATGATGGCTCAGTTGGAGGAAGGTTTGCAACAATTGCAAGAAAAGAGTCATAAGGACACCCAGGTTCTAGAGGCTAGGTCTCAACAGATCGGGCGCTTACTCCAGGAAAAGGGCATTATCAGGCAAAGGGTCAGAGAAATTACGGACTATATTGTCACAAAATGCCTAGAGTGTGAAGATATGACTCAGACCACCTTTTTCTCGGCAGTAATGATATTCGTCCACAAGATAATGGACGACCTACATCGCCTCCAGCAAGGTTTGGTACGTAGGCCCGTGGAAAGACCGAATGATGTCCCGCGGGATCCTGGAGCAGTAGAAGCACTTATGTATTCTTGATTTCCTTTTCGAGTATGTATTTCGTTTTCCTGTTTGAGTCTACTTTAAGTCTTTGTAGTTTCTTTAAAAATTCCAAGAAAATATGTTGGAGTCTTTTGTAATGAATGAAAACTGGAAGTTTTTTCCTAATGAAATGAAAATTTGAAAATGTTTATGTCCTTTGGTATATATTGCATGAACTACATGATGATCTGATTCACGCGGTGTCGTGATACGTAGGCAATCCACATAGGATTCGATCATAACCACAAGAAAGGAAATCGAGAGAGGAATAAAAGAGCGGAAATAATAACAAAGGAAAGAAAGGTTCAAAACCCGAAATAAAGCCGGGATGAAATACACAACTGTTGCAAAGGCATATAGAAAAGCATTGAATTGCCTAGGTGCATTGCATACCTCAAACGTGCGACTGCCTATGTGATAAATTTTTCAACCTAACATTTTGTTGGTTCGATCTTAAAGGTATTTTTAGGTGGTTGGTTTTGCGGTAACCTGGTTTCCCATCCTTACTTCACTAGATGAAAAGGGAGCATAGAAATGACGTCTGAAAGTCACTTGCCAATCGTCAACTTTTCCGTAGAAGACCTAAATCCGGCCATCCCAACATCTGAGCCACCAACAGCTGAAGAAAACAGGACTCTGCGATGCCGCATGCTGGAAATGTGGGACGTATGGTCCAATGGTAGGGAACCACTTAGTACCATCCCTGGTGTGTCTTCCAACATCTTCACTGCACCACCAATCTCCGCCACGGCTCCACCAACTATCTCTGGGCCAAGTTTCGAGCCGCCAACATTCACATTTCAAACACCATCCGTCTATCAGGATACCACTAATGCATACCCCCAACAACCTCAACCTGAGGTCACTTTGGGACAAGATAAGAAAAGCCTCGAGCACGAAGAAATAACTCGAAAAATCAAGAGTATTGAACAGAGCCTCAAGAATATATAGGGGCTGAGCGGGCAGAAAAACGTCTCCTTTGCAGACTTGTTCATGTTCCCGCACATCCACTTGCCTCTTGGGTTTAAAACCCCCAAGTTCGAAAAATATGACGGACATGGGGACCCCATAGCCCATCTGAAAAGGTACTGCAACCAGCTCAGGGGAGCAGGTGGGAAGGAGGAACTTCTCGTGGCACATTTTGGAGAAAGCTTGACGGGGATTGCATCAGAATGGTACATGGACCAGGATATATCTCGTTGGCACATATGGGACGACCTGGCATGGGACTTTGTCCGGCAATTCCAATACAATGCGGACATCGCTCCCGATAGGAACTCTCTATCCAATCTCGAAAAGAAATCCTTAGAAAGTTTCAGAGAATACGCCATCAAATGGTGCGAGCAGGCCTCCAGGGTCAAACCTCCGATGGATGAGGTTGAAATGGTCAGTGTCTTTCTACAAGCACAGGAAGATGATTACTTCCAAAATATGATGTCCGCCATGGGCAAACCATTAGCGGAAGCAATCAAAATTGGAGAAATGGTGGAGAATGGTCTAAAAACTGGTCGTATCCTGAGCCAATCTTCCATAAGAGCAACCTCTCAAGCCACCCAAAGCGGATCCGGAAGTGCAGCCAACAGAAAAAAGAAAGAAGAAGGGGCCATGATGGTTTCCGATGTCATGAAGCCTCGACAATACCCACATCCATTTCCCAAAGCTTCCCAACATTACTATCCTCACCAAGATATAGCTTATGCTACACCCCCTTTGCCCTATGCGGTAATGAACACTCAGCCACATCCCAGGCCGCAACAACAATACAATTAGAATAAAGCTCCACCTCCGAGAAACAACCATCCTCCCCCAGCTCCATATAATCCACGCCCTCCCCAAAACTACCCATACAACACCTACCCGTGTGAACCACCAAGGAAACCCAATTTCACTCCTATCGAGGAGCCGTATTCAAGCCTCTTCCCAAAATTAGTCCAGATGGGGCTTCTACAACCCGTACCTCCGACTAGGCAAAACCCAACATCAGCATCATACAAGCCGGGAACCAATTGTGCCTACCATTCTGGAGCAGGAGGGCATGATACGGAGGAGTGCTCCCTTAAAAGAGCTGTGGAAAGCCTTATAGAATAAAATAAAGTGGTGTTAAGGGACGAAGAAGCTCCTAATGTTACAATTAATCCATTACCCACTCACAATCATGGGCCCGTCATCGGCATGATTTGCGAGGACCAGGATTTTAATCCAGCTCTAAAGGCCATCATCGCCATCGCAGATGTGGAAAGGAAGCCCAAGGCGGCACCCAAACCAGTCAAAGAGATGAAGAAGAGTAACCCCGTCCCCTAGGTCACCGAGAAGACTGAGGCCGAGACAAATAGGGGACCCTCTGAAGACGATGTTCTTTACATCCCCAAGGCACCCAGGAAGGAACAAAGTATGTTGAGCCCTCCCAGGAGGTTACAATTCAACAAGGCAATAATGAACGGCCCAAAAATGTACATGCCAAAAGGGATGTATGTGGCGCGGGGGCAAATAATTTCACGAAGGCTGAATGAGCCTGTGGTTATTAGTCGCGCGTCACAGACTCCCATGAAGAATACTACTGCCGTCCCCTGGAATTACAACAAAACAATGGTACAAAGGAAAAGAAATTACTTGGGAAATAGGTGATATAAACTCATCCGAGAAATACCTCAACCTGGAAGAACTGAACAAAAGAAAGCAGAAACGCTTTCCGCCTAAAAAGCCGATTAGTGCCGGAGAGGCAGAAGAATTCTTCAAAAATATGAAAATCGCTAAATACGCCATAATTGAGCAGCTCAGAAAGTCCCCCCACTCAGGTCTCACTTCTATCCTTGCTGATAAATTCAAACGAGTATCAGAAAATCCTGATCAAAACACTTAACAAAGCATATGTTCCGGTCGAGACCACGGTTGAGCAAATGGAAAGAATGGCAGAGCGATTTTTTGAAGTCAACCGGATCTCATTTAGCAAGAATGACTTGCCCCCGGAAGGGGTGGCCCACAACAAAGATCTCCACCTAACTGTTAAAAGTGAAGATTACTATGTGAAAAGAGTTATGATGGATGGTGGATCTGGGGTTGATATTTGCCCTCTCTCGACCCTACAAGGAATGGAGATCGGCACTGAGAGAATTAGGCCCAACAATGTGTGCGTCCGCGCATTCGATGGTATCAAGAGAGACACGATCGGGGGGATTTATTTGGTCTTGACAATCGGCCCTGTCGATTTTGAAGTGACATTCCAGGTCATGGATATGGATACTTCCAACAATTATCTCCCGGGAAGGCCTTGGATCAATGTAGCAGGGGCAGTTCCATCTACTCTCCACCAGATGGTTAAGTTCGAATATGAAGACCAGGAAATTGTTGTCCATGGGGAAGACGAGCAATCTATTTACAGGGACCCATCAGCCCCATGCCTGGAAGCAAGAGAGGGAAGCGAGCACATAGTCTACTAGGCTTTCGAGATTGTGGTTGCGGACCAGCATGAGGAAGGAACCCCGTGCCCTCAACCCTTCCTATCAAACACATCAATTATGGTCGCCAACGACATGATTAAACATGATTACACACCTGGAAAAGGGCTCAGGGTGTCCTTGCAAGTCATTACAGAACCCATCACTTTGCCTACCAACAAAAAGTTCTTTGGCATAGGTTTTCAAGCTACTACCGACGATGAACAATGGGCTGACCAACGTAAGAAAAATGGTTGGGTATTTCCTCAACCGATCCCACACACCACCGCATCATTTGTCAAGCCAAAATACGTGGTGGAAGAGGAAGAGGCTTTCACGGCCGAAAAAATCGAAGAAATATGTCGAGCAATGAGATAGATGTTGTATGAGGCCCATATGGTTCAACCAGGAGAAGGCTCCAGCACTGCCGAAGTGCAGTATATGGGGCCTGACGCCAAGTTGCAAAACTAGAAGGCTACTCCATTCCCCGTCAGGCGGGAGTCCCTGTTGTGAACAACTATTTTTTGACCACACCCAAATTCTATACTATTTTTTGCTATAAATATT
>ML318053.1:0-18160 GCA_005239505.1 Nicotiana paniculata
GCGCGGCGGGGAGGGTTAAAATTTCACATTCTTCTTCACTAGCTCGAATACTATTTTGAAATATAATTAACCAATTTGCATATGTCTCACCAAAATGATATTACATAACTCAAGATATTATATTAGTAATAGAAAATGATAGTAACCCAATAATTTATTTTGAATTTAATGTTGCTACCCTAGACTAGCAATGAAGTTCAATGACGAGCTCAAAAATCCAACTTTGACTAGAAAGAAAGAAGAGGAAAATATAATATAAAAAGAAACGTTCTAGATTACTTTCATTAAATGATTCTAGCTTACAGTTTGGTATTGATTATACAATAATTGTAGCAATTTATTTTAAGTTGTCATTGGTAGAGTTTCAACGTAAACTGATAAATTTTACGTATCTAATAATAGAAGTCTAAATTTGCCTCTTAATTTTTCACTAGTATAATTTAAAATTACTCTCACTTATTGATTTTATTAAGTGTTAAGAACAAATATGAAATATTATTTCTAACCGCTAAATATTATACCGAAAATTTAATCGTAGGATTTAGACTGTACATAAATAAATTTGCCCATTTTCCCCCTAGGTAAAAATAATCATAATTCATAGTCGTTTGGATAAATTTTTATGAAAATGATGCTGTCTTAAATATAAAATGGATAAGTGAGAAGCGGGGCGGGCGGGGCAGGGTGGGTTAAATTTTTTGTGGATTTTTCCAAACCCGCCCTGTCCCATTGCCATCCCTAGACATAGCCCAAAAATGTAGCTTAGTGGTTAAGGGGGTTCAAATCCTTTGTAAGGTCATAGGTTCAACTCCCACTAGCTACAATCATTTTTAACTTTTTTACTCTTCAACTATTGTATATTGTTGATAGTTCCCCTTTAGCTAGGTTGGAGCTTCGATATAGGTCAAGGGCAAAACTAAGAATTTTTTCCTAATGTTGGGGTAATATTAGACAACGAGTCTAGCATCTACGCGTATGAAGTGGTTAATGAAGTGAGTTGACAATCATGAGGTTTTAGATTTAAATTTTAGCAAAAGCAAATACTAGGTGATTTATTTTTTTTTTTATCCAAATCCTAGCAAAAATAGTTAATTGGTGCATGTGTTGGGGTGCACGCAAGATGATTTGGATATCGCAATTATTATAAAAAAAATATTAAACCAAAAGTCAAATAAAAATAAACTTTATAAATTTCAAATAACACTTGGACATAGGGGTGTACATGGACCGGGTTGTTTTATCAAAATCAAACCAAACTAACTATATCGGTTTGGATTGGTTTGATTTTGTCGGATTTTTCGGATTTTTTGTGACATAAATATTATTTCAACCTTAATTTTCTCAATATTTTTGATAAGTAAATATATGTTTAGTAAAAATATAAAAAATTAACAAACATATTATCGATTAAAATATTCTTATGGGAGAATACTGTTAGTAACACATAATAGTTACTTTTTTAGTCGTCTGACAATAATTTTTCGTTAATGTACACTTTCAGGTTAACCGAATTTAGTAACTAAACATAAAAGTCAATATGATACCTAAATATTAATAATCATTTCACATTCGAAAAAGATATAAAAATTTAATAGAACTTAAACATATGATATGAATATGGAAGAACAAAAAGATAGATGCATTTCAGTAACACTTGATATGAAAGTGATCATACAACCCACTATTTAAGGTCAATAAATATGGACCATTTCATATTCTATTAAAATTTATATCCCGCAAGAGAATCCAAATATTTCTATACATTTTAAGAGAAATTTCTATATAAAATCTTAAAAGTATATATAAAAATGATATATTTATATGTCGGATTGGTTCAGATATTTTTTACTCAATACCAAACCAAATCAAACCAAACCAAGTTGGATTTTTTAATTGGTTTGGTTTGACTTTTTGATTTGGTGTGATTTTTCGGTTCGATTTGTACACCCCTAACATATATGATAAAATAAAGGAGCCAAAGAGAGAACACAAAGAATGAAAAAACGAGTAAAAAATTATTCACACTCAGATAATTATATCAAATTAATTAATTAATACGTGAGAATATCTTTTACACATAATTTTATGATTTAATTATAGTTAAATAATTTTATTTAACTATAATCAATTGATGTTGTTTAGTGTAAGCCGTTGATGATAGGATATAATTATGTATTTTAGTCGCTTATTACACTCTAATTTACTGCACTTTAATTATGTTTGAGCTTTAATAGCTAGTGTTTTGCACTAATTGTGTGTTTTATGCCTTGTAGGAGTGATTCCGAGCTATGTAGATTTTATGGAATGAATTCAAGTGATTTGGAGCTTTGAAGTCTGAGTAAAATCCCAAGGAATTAAGCCGAGATCGATTTCAGGGATCAACGGATGATAGTTAAGAACGAACAAAGAATCGAGTAGGCATATTGCACACTGTCTAGTAAAATGCACATAACGTTTTGCTCAGAACTCAATTTAGGCTGCACAATATATAGTTAGAAACCTAACTCAAATGGATACAACTTTCATGTTTTACATTTTTCCAAATTCCAAACATAACAGGATGAAAAGTGCTTGACACAGAATACTGGCCAAAATCCGCGGCCAGATCCGCGGTCGCGGACGTCCAGGCCTGGGAAAGTGTTTTCGCGTAGGAGAAGGTATAATTGTTTGGGACCGACCCTACTTGGTATATATACATGGAAAAATGGTATTTTGAGGAGAAGAGACATACTTTTGACACAGATTCGACCTAAGGAGGCAGAGACACAGTAGGAGCAAGGCGGGGAATTCTTCTACGAGTTTTTCCTTCCTCTTCCTATTTTTCATTGTTGGTTATGACTTTTATTATTGTAGTATTACATACTACTATGAATAGCTAATTTTTTATCTAAGGTTTTGATGGAACCTTTTGTAGGATAAATTCTTGTTATGTTTTGTTTACCGTGGAAATGATAATTACAATTATATCTGATTTTGTGGTTCTAAAAATATGTGATTTATTCTAACACTAGTTGTTTAGGAAATATATGCTAAGTGAGAGTTAAAAAAAATAGATAAGATCAAAGGATAATGGAATTGTGCAAACCGAGCAGCTATGAGACGGGGTCTCGAGCTGGTCGAAAATGGGGCCTCGAGCTCGAGCTCGAGTGCTTGACAGAGGGCAGTCGATGAAGATATAACAGTATTGAGGGCCTCAAAGATGTCCTCTTTATGATAAATAATGAGCAATAATTGAAGAACAATCAATTAACACAATAAATAGAAAGCAATAAATCAATGGAATAATTGTAGACAATGTTCTTGTTCTAGTATTGAATATCATCTCCCTTACAAAATGACAAGGGTACCCTTTATATAAGAGGAGGAATCCCAACATAGTATATGTATGATTATTACAAAGAAATACAACTGGTACAACTATTTAATGTCACGGTACGGACTTGTACTATTCTTGCGGACTTTGTCAGCTTTAACCACGTGCCTTTTGAGAATTTCCTGCCTTCTTATGACGGTCTTCGATCTTTACCCTAACTCGATGTATATTGATCCCTCGGAATGTTTCCTTGAGGAATTCACCTCGGGGTTGAACTTCAGATTATGCTCTGATACAATCGAGGTCGAGGCTCGGAACGCTGTAGAAGCCTTAAAATTGGCCTTTCCCAGTTTTACCGTATACAGATAGTCCCCGCGTTTCTTGGAATGAAAAGACAAGAAACGATTTGAACTCACCAACTTTTCAATGCCTCCACCATTCTGTCAGTCATGTCATGTAAGCGACTGATGTGATAGGAGAGATGCCCAAAATCCATATTTGCACAGTATTTGAAAAGACTCGAATTGATTATGGTGGTTGGCTATTTTTTGGCTTTCCCCAACGCGCACGGTTGGCCCCTATAAGTAATCCTTCTTCTTCCCCTTATCTTTAACTTCTTCTTTCTTGTATCCTTTTCTCAATCAGCTTTCTCTCGTTCCCTTTGAAACCTTTCAGGAAGAATGATGAAGGCCTCTAAAACTATTCCCCGAGATGATAAAGCCTCCTCATCTTCATGTTCTTCTAAGGGTAAGGCAACAATACCCCCAAGTTTTGAGGAATGCATCCCCGTACCCTGCGAAACAACCTCTGATTTTAAGGTCGACAAACCTTCTTCGAAGCCTGGACAGTGTGAACCCATGTCCCGGTATATTAGCCTAATAACGAACATCGAAAAGCCTAATAACCCATGTTGCGTGGTATCCCAATGCGGTTAAGGATCTCTCGGGTTGGGTTCTCCAGCTCGATTCGACCTGCCCGTATGCTGAGCGCGTATGGCGCAACCTGGCCAGGGGCCGATGGGAAGCTAAAAATCATGGTGGGGCCTTCCCTCTTGCAATACCTGAGTTCTTTAAAAGAGATATCCCCTGAGTATATTCTAACTTCTCGTGTTTATGTTCTATGCTTATGCAGGCCTAGGGGAGGCCTCTTTGATGAGAGAAGCACCGCCTGGGGAAGCAGATATCCCAAAACCAAATGAGGAGGAGAAAAGAAAGAGGAAATCGCCGACTGAGCCCTTGAAGCCAAAGAGAGATATAGTGCAAAAGTCTAAGGCTGACTCTGTGGCTTTAAAAGAGAATAATGATTCCCCGATAATGTCCGCGGGAAGTGGAAGCGTAACTACTTCGGCTTTTGCTGAGCCGATGGCTGTTGAGCTGAGGGCTTCAAACCAGAAGTCGATGATGCCATCCTGCCTCGGGCCGAAGAGGTTTTCGAGGGTAGGTCGGATGATGTCCCTAAGCCGGTTGACAGCCAAAATATTCCCCGGGCCGAAGGCACTCGGTAGATGAGCTATGGGAGCCTAGTTATGAGCCGAAGACCCTGATCAATTATCCGGGGTTATTGATGTAGGCGATTCTCCACCGATTCCAACATTTTCCCCGAGGGAGATACGGGACACCCATAATATAGATTTTTCCAATGGGGGGCGCCTCTCGGAGTGAAGGACGTAATTGAAGGGTTATTTAATATGGCCGAGAAGAATCCCGAACTTAACGCCTCGCTCATTTTCGAGGAAGCTGAGAGGTTTGCAAACATGTAATTTTTTCGTCTATTGCTTCGAGCTTTGATCATTATTTCTCTGACTCTCCTTCCTTTATGCTTTCAGGTGAAAGTGCTCTATAATCGGACCACTGCCAAGTTTCAGGCTGAGTTGACCCATGGGGGGTGTAGGAGGTTTTCATCAGAGGAGGACGAGCTCAAGGCTCTTATTGCCAAAGGGGAGGAAGAAACTCTTGACCTACGAGCTCGTTTAAAAATGGTATCTCGGGAACAAAGCGATCTTAATGAGCAGGTAACATAGTCTTTGTATGTTTGTTTTTGTTCTTGCCCGATCTCATCACTTAACACTTCTGGGCTGACCTTTGCAGCTTAAGGATAAAGATGCCCTGAAGCGGGAAGGGTTTAGAGCCAGGGATGATGAGATACTTGGACTTAAGTAGTGTGTGAACGAGATAACCTCTGAGAGAGATACCCTCCAAGGGAAGTTATCTTTGATTGAGCATCGCCTTCGGGATGCAAGGGCGGAGAGTAGTAAGTATAAGGACCTCTATGCTGAATCGGTCACTGCGCTATCTTCAATTAAGGCTGAAGCCGACGTGCTCATAACCTCGTACAAAGACGACGCTGCTGCTGCAAATGCCCAGGCCAGGAAAGAATCTGTGGAGGCCGAGCTTGAACTTTCCCGAGCCCTGGAGCATGCCTGATTAAGGTCTCAGAGGAAGGCTCTCGAGGATATACATGTAGGGGGCCTCGATTTTTTTGCTGAGATCGAGAGGGTGAAGACCCTAGATGAGGAATCGACGGCCCTGCTTGCTTCCGAAGATGATTCGAGTAGTGGCTTAGAAGATTATGATGATGAAGGAGAAGTCCTCGATGGGGAATAGGCCGTTGAAGACCTGGGGGCCGAGGGCCAAGCCGCTGAAGGCATAACCTCCGAGGGAGAAGTTGAAGGCACACCCCAGTGGTAGATTAGGTTTTCATTTCTTGTCCTTTGTATAAAACCCTATTGGAGCATTGTAAATGTATATTTGTAATACAAATATATGAAAAAATCCTTTGGTATTTCCGATTTGATTGTGTCTGTCTTTTTTGTTTTGAATTTAGATGCTTGTCAATAATTAGCCCGATGAATTGGACTTCGAGGTGAAAAACCCTTAGGTTTACAGATTGGCCCTGAGGCCTTTTAGGCTGGCCCGTAGGCTCTTACGCATTGGGTCAGTACGAACTTTGATATGGCTGGCGCTTAGGCTCTTACGCATTGGGTCGGTACGACCTTTAGTGTGGCTGGCGCTTAGGCTCTTACGCATTGGCCCTTAGCCGCTTTTTTAGTTAACCGTTTAGAGCTCAGTCTTCGAGTCGAGTTTCGACTCGAGCTCATCAACCTTTAGGTTTTTTAAATCGGCCCTGAGGCTCTTTAGGCTGGCGCTTAGGATCTTAAGCGTTGGGTCGGTACGACCTTTAACATGGCTGTCGCTTAGGCTCTTACGCATTGGGTTGGTACGACCTTTAACATGGCTGGCGCTTAGGCTCTTATGCATTGGCCCTTAGGAGATTTTTAGTTAACCGTTTAGGGCTCAGTCTTCGAGTCGGGTTTCGACTCGAGCTCATCGACCCTTAGGTTTTGATAAATTAGCCATAAGGCTCTTTAGGCTGGCGTTTAGGCTCTTACACATTGGGTCGATTCGACCTTTAACATGGATGGAGCTTAGGCTCTTACGCATTGGGTCGGCACGACCTTTAACCGGTTCTTTTTGAAGTATTTTCGAAGTAATTGGAGGCCTGTGATTTTATGGAGATGGTCAGACGTCTCCGAGTTGCGTTGGTTTGGCCAGAGCCTTATGACCGTAGTCATTGTATTTGGCCATAGCCTTTCAGTCCACGAGCGAGGTAGCCTCGGCGTCTATATCGATGGTATGCCTTTTTAGGGGTCTTACAAGTTTAAATATATAGCCTTGACTTTGATATCGGGATTATCCCTTTTTAAGGTCTTACAAATTTGCACATGCCTTGCTTGAGGTCTTACAGGTTTGTACATGCCTTGCTTGAGGCGTTACAGGTATGATACTACCTTATTGAGGGCTTATGATCTCGAAGTTTCCAGCCTTGACGTCTTATGGATCCAAGTTTTTGATGGCTCGATGGGGTGACTGTCGATGACAGTCCCCGGGACATCGAAAGTTTTTGGTTCTGGAGCAATTCCTTGTGAAAATAGCAAACCTTTTGATGTTGCCTCATTGAGGACTTATAAACTTTATGTTGCCTCATTGAGGGTCTTACATTGTTGATATTGCCTCGTAGAGGGCTTACATTGTCGATATTGCCTCGTGGAGGGATTACATTGTTGATATTGCCTCATGGAGGGCTTATGAACTCGAAATTTCCTGATTGAGGTATTACGGTTTCAAGTTTGATAGCTCGATGAGCCGAATGTCGAGGACAATCCCCGAGTCGGGGTTATGCCTTTTTTAAGGTCTTACAAATTTGATATCGCCTCATGAATTTTGACCATGGCTCGTTGAGGTCTTACAGATGCGGTATTGCCTCATTGAGGCATTATGAGTTTGAATTTGCCGGCCCTGAGGTCTTATGGCTTCGAGTTTTTGATGTCAGTCCCCGAGTGTTCGGGAAATTTTTGATATTGGGGCTGTTTCTTGTGAAAATAGAAAACTTCTTTGAAGCGCAAAGTGTTTTGACGACAAAAAATTCTCCTTCGATTACTTGGTACAAGTATACATATTTTCGCCATCGAGGGTTCGATTATTCTACGTGGACACAATTCATTCGGCGTTTGGTCCGATACATCATTCTTCTGTCGAGACCCTTTTTGGAATATTTAAATTTCTTCGAGGAGGTGATCTCCCGGGGGGATGCCCCTCAGTATTTGAGGTCGATTGAAGAGAAGCCTCTCCTTAGGTAGCATATAGATGTTGCCTCGTTAAAAACCTTGTTGGTAAAACCCTAGTGGGATAATACCCGACTGAAGGACAAGAGTACAATGCATGCTTCAAAACCCAAGGTTTTCAAGTCGAAGGGTGTAGCGGTCTCTTCCATCGGACACCTGTAAAGGATTAGTGCGAAGCACAAATGAAAAGAGAGAAGGTTATAGCTTAGCAATAATAGCGTTTTAGAATTTATATGTTCCAATTGTTTGGAAGTTGCTCGTCTTCCATGGTGCCCAGTTTGTAGGACCATTTGCCGATTACTCTAAGGACGCGGTACGGTCCTTCCCAGCTCGGGCTTAGCTTCCCCTCATTAGGGTTTCGAGTGTTTGGGGTGTCTTTCCTTAAGACTAAGTCCCCAACTCCGAAATGTCGGAGGTTTGTTCTCCTGTTATAGTACCTTTCGATCCTTTGTTTTTGGGCGGCCATCCGGACCAATGAAGCTTCTCGCTTTTCATCTAATAGCTCGATGGCATGTCGGAATCTGGTTCTTGGCTCTTCGACCTCGACCGGTATCAAAGCCTCGGACCCATATACCAAAGAGAACGGTGTCTCTCCTGTGCTCGATTTAGAGGTTGTCCGATACACCCATAGCACCTCGAGCAACATGTCTCCATTTTCCTTTCGCATTTTCTAACATCTTTTTCAAGTTTTGAATGATGGTCTTGTTTGTGGACTCATCCTGACCATTTGCAAATGGGTGGTAGGGCATTGATAGGATCCTTTTGATTTTGTGATCCTCGAGAAACTTTGTTACTTTGCCTCTGATGAACTGCTTGTCGTTATCACACTTTATCTCGGAGGGGATCCTGAATCGGCGCATGATGTGATCCCAGATGAAGTCGATGACTTCTTTTTCTCTTATCTTCTCGTAGGCCTGTGCTTCCACCCGTCTTGAAAAGCAGTCAGTTATAAATAGAATAAATCTAGCTTTACCTGGTGCCATTGGTAGGGGACCGACGATGTCCATTCCCCATTTCATGAATGGCCATGGTGATAAGACTGAATGTATCTGTTCACCGGGTTGGTGGATCATTGGTGCAAATATTTGACACTTGTCGCATTTTTGGACGAATTCTTTGGTGTCCCTTTCCATGCTGTCCCAATAGTAACCTGCTCTGATCACCTTTCGAATTAAGGAATCGGCACCGGAGTGATTTCTGCAGGTACCCTTGTGGACTTCTCGGAGCACGTAATCAGTGTCTCCTGGTCCCAAGCATACTGCTAGAGGCCCATCGAAGGTTCTTCTGTATAGAGTTCCATTCTCGTCGAGTGAAAATCGAGATGCTTTGGTCCGAATGGCCCTTGATTCTTTTGGGTCCGTGGGTAGCTTCCCACTTCCCAAATATTCGATGTACTTATTTCTCGAATCCCATGTCAGGCTGGTGGAGTTAATTTCGGCATGGAATTCTTTAATCACCGATTTGGATAGCTGAACAACAGCCCCAGGTAGTATGTCATCTTCCTCGACGGATGATCCCAGGTTTGCGAGTGCATCGGCCTCGCTGTTTGCTCTCGAGGTATGTGGACCAAAGTCCATTCTTTGAAGCGACGCAAAGTGCCTTGAAGTTTGTCTAGGTATCGTTGCATCCTATCCTTTCGAACCTCGAAGCTCCCATTTTCCTGATCTACTACCAGAAGGGAATCACATTTTGCTTCGATGACTTCCCCTCCTAGGACTTTGGCCAATTCGAGACCTGCAATCATAGCCTCGTGCTCGGCTTCGTTGTTAGTGAACTTTGCAGTTTTTACAGATTGTCTAATCATGCCAACCGTAGGTGGTTTCAGATCTATGGCGAGCCCGGATCCTTTCACGTTTGAGGTACCATCGGTGAATAAGGTCCATAGCCCTGTTGATATGCCCGTTTTTAGTAAAAGTTCTTTTTCTACCTCAGACACAAGGGCGGGCGTAAAGTCGGCCACGAAGTCCGTCAAAATTTGGGACTTGATAGCCGTTCGGGGTTGATATTCGATATCATATGCCCCGAGTTCGATGGCCCATTTGGCCAGTCGCCCTAATAATTCGGGTTTATGCAATATATTTTGAAGAGGATATGTCGTTAAAAAACATATACGATGAAATTGAAAATAAGGCTTCAACTTTCGAGATGCACTTATTAATGCAAGAGCTAATTTTTTTCCAAGTGTGGACACCTAGTTTTAGCATCTCCCAGGGTTTGACTCACATAGTAGACAGGGAATTGCGTACCTTGCTCATCTCGAACCAACACGCCACTTACCGCTACCTCAGACACTGCTAAGTACAAGTATAGCGTTTCGTCCTCCTTCGGGGTGTGGAGCAAAGGCGGGCCTGAGATATACCGCTTTAACTCCTCCAAGGCGTGCTGGCACTCCGGAGTCCACTCAAAGTTGTTTCTCTTTTTGAGTAGGGAGAAAAAGTGATGGCTCCGATCTGATGACCTCGAGATGAATCGGCCTAACCCCGCTATCTGCCCGGTCATCCATTGTACGACCTTCACAATGTTTATCACCGTGATTTCTTAGATGGCCTTGATTTTGTCGGGGTTGATTTCAATCCCCCTGTTTGATACCATGAAGCCTAAAAATTTTCCCGAACCTACGCCGAAGGCGCATTTCTCGGGGTTGAGCTTCATTTTGTAGCTTCTAAGGATGTCGAAAGTTTCCTGCAAATGAGTCAAATGGTCCTCTACACGCAGGGACTGAACTAGCATGTCATTAATGTAAACTTCCACGGATTTGCCTATTTGATGTTCGAACATCTTATTAACTAAGCATTGGTACGTGGCCCCTGCATTTTTTTTATCCCGAAGGGCGTTACATTGTAGCAGTATGTGCCATACTTCGTGATGAACGAGGTTTTTTCCCTATCCTCGGGGTTCATTTGAATTTTATTATACCTGGAGTAGGCGTCGAGAAAGGTGAGGATCACGTGGCCAGCCGTGGCATCAATCAAGAGATCGATGTTGGGCAACAGGAATGAATCTTTAGGGCATGCTTTATTTAAGTCTTTATAATCAACGCACATTCTTAATTTGTTCCCCTTTTTGGGAACTATTACTACATTGGCCAACCATTCGGGATATTTTACTTTCCTGATGGACCCTATTTTGAGGAATTTTGTTACCTCGTATTTGAGGAACGCATGTTTTACCTCGGACTGAGGCCTCCTTTTTTGCTTCACTGGTTTGAACCTGGGGTCGGCGCTTAGCCGATGGGTAGTTATTTCCGGTGGGATCCCTGTCATGTCTAAGTGGGACCAAACAAAGCAATCAATATTGTTAATAAGAAATTGAATGAGTTTCTTCCTGATTTCGGGGGTTAATCCCGTTCCCAGGTATACCTTTCAATCTGGGAGATGTTCCATCAAAACAGCTTGCTCCAGTTCTTTGACCATTGATTTTGTTGCGTCCGATTCTTCGGGGGTAACGAAGGTTCGATAAGTGAGGAAGCCTTATTCATCATCCTCGGGGACTTGTTTATCATCTGACCCCTCCGAGGTGGAGTATATGTGCCGGTGCCATGCCGTGTACTTCGAACATTTCCTTTGCTGCGTGTTGCTCTCCATACACCATTTTTACGCCATCTTTAGTTGGGAACTTCAACATCTGATGGAGAGTCTATGGTACCGCCCTCATGCTTTGTATCCATGTCCTTCCAAGCAGGGCGTTGTATCTCGCGTTACACTCGATGGCATGAAACTTGGTATCCTGAACTGTATAGGACAAATTGACTGGGAGGATGATTTCCCCCTTCGTCGTTTCGCTCGTCATGCTAAATCCATCGAGGGCTCGAGAATCGGGTATGATTTGGTCGAGCAGTTCGAGCTTCTCCACTACCCCCGATCCGATTATATTGGCCGAGCTACCTGGATCCATGAGCACACGTTTAATTTGAATTTTATTTAAGAGGAAAGAAATTACCAGTGCATCATTATGTGGTTGGGACATGGCTTCTTCTCTGAACACAACAGTTCCCTCAAGTATATACCTTTGAGTTTGCTTTTCCGTTGCGATGGAAACTTTGGCCCGTTTGAACATGGGTCCTCACAGGACATCAGTTTCTCCAATAATCACGTGAATGGAGTGCTGGGGTTCTAGAGGCCCATTCTTCCTGTTCGATTATATTTCTGGGAAGTGGTTCTTGGCTCGATCGTCGCGAAGTTCTTGAAGATGCCCTTTGTTGATCAATTGGGCTACTTCTTTTCGAGCGAGAGTTTTCTGCGCTTTGTGTCAGTCTTCTCCGCGCACACTTCAATATGTTTGGGAGCTTATATTGACATGCAGAGCGTTGCGTGAGACCTCATCAACGGGGATTTGTACTGGTGCCCCTCCACAGTTTTGCGGTGGTACACCGACGCTTGAGGCAGCTGCACCGTTCTCTCTATGAATTTCAATGCCATTGTTTTCATGTGCATTCACTGAGTTAGACATTTTCTGAACTGTAATTTAAGATTCTTGGATAAGAAAAAGTGTAAAGAATAATTTGTGTTTTTAGAAAACCAGCACTAAAACAATCACTATTATTTTTAGCCCCACAGTGGGTGCCAAACTGTTTACCGTAAAAATGATAATTACAATTATATCTGATTTTGTGGTTCTAAAAATATGTGATTTATTCAAACACTAGTTGTTTAGGCAATAAATGCTAAGTGAGAGTTAAGAAAAATGAGATAAGAGCAAAGGATAATGGAATTGTGCAAACCGAGCAGCTATGAGACGGGGTCTCGAGCTGGTCGAAAATAGGGCCTCGAGATCGAGCTCGAGTGCTTGACAGAGGGCGGTCGATGAAGATATAACAGTATTGAGGGCCTCGAAGATGGCCTCTTTAGGATCAATAATGAGCAATAAGTGAAGAACAATCAATGAACACAATAAATAGAAAGCAATAAATCAATGGAACAATTGTAGAGAATCTTTGAGTTAGAGAGCAGAGAATGTTCTTGTTCTATTATTGAATATCATCCCCCTTACAAAATGACAAGGGTCCCCTTTATATAAGAGGGGGAATCCCAACATAGTACATGTGTAATTATTACAAAGAAATACAGCTGGTACATCTATTTAATGTCGTAGTACGGACTTGTACTATTCTTGCAGACTTGGTCAGCTTTAACCACATGCCTTTTGGGAATTTCCTGCCTTCTTATGACGGTCTTCGATCTTTACCCTGGCTCGAGGTATATTGATCCCTCGGAATGCTTCCTCGAGGAATTCACCTCGGGGTTGAACTTCGGATTATGCTCTGATACAATCGAGGTCGAGGCTCGAAACACTGTAGAAGCCTTAAAATCGGCCTTCCCCAGTTTTACCGTATACATGCTTTTATATAATTGAGCAGTTGGATTTCTCTACTTGTTCAACTACGTGTTTATTGTTGTTAATTGAATGACCATCGATTGACTGTGCCTATTTATTATGTGTTGCTTGAGAAATCATACATATTTAGGTGGTTGTTGAACAACGTCACTCCTAACGTATGTGAGAAATCAATACAGCGGGTTTAAAGGTAGGTTTAGAAATAACAAAGCCTTGACGTGGTCATAGTGAGCGGTTAGATAAAGCCAATTAGCGTAGTTCGAGAGAATATGCCTAGTAAATTATTGTAGTTGTTCGAGAGAGAATTACAGCACCTAAAGTGCTCATGATCAGTAGAGAATACATAGGCGAAATTGCAGGGAACATAGCGGGAAAATTTCGACAATTGGGAAAATCATAACTCTAGACCTTCTAAATTCAATCTTCCACCCTTAGTATCTTTAGTTGTTAATTTACTGCTTTCGTTTGTTAGTCAATTAGTTAGATATAAGAATGTTAATATTTATAACTTAGAAATTTATTCGAGCTCGTTTTTTTAGTGATATTAAAATAATTATGACGAAACCTTAATTCTCTGTGGGATTTAACTCCGGTCTTTTAAATCGGATTATATTTACAGCGACCGCTTATCCTTTTTAAGATTAGAATTGGGCGTGATCAGCCGCATACATAAAAAGAGAGATTGTCGGGGTACGTGCAAGAGAGAAAAGAGGGTCTCTCGTTGCTTCGACTGTTTCATAAAGAAAATAATTAAGAAAGTCTTCACTTTCTAAGTTATATATGTCTCCATTGTGCCTACTAATTTTAGGTTCTACTTTGACTTTGGCAATTGCTTTACGTAATTAAATTTAATTTTAATTTTAATGTTGCGCTAGCAACATGTAAACACATGTGACCTCATTATTGGGCATTGTTTATTAGAAAAATAACACCGTCATCCTCTGGTTATTTAAATCAATTATGGTACTTTTCAACGTCTGTTTCACTCTATTATTTTCCATAGACTATGTAAACAATCCTTCAGTTCGGACATGATAAAATAGCAACATGAGTTGAACTACTTAGTTGTTTTGATGATTCAAGCATGTTGCATAATGGAGGTATTATGTCGAGGTCAAATAAGTGATATATATAAATTAAATTAGCCACTAATTGACATCAATAATGACTTCATATGGTTGCTATTTTATTGATATTAATTAAAGATCAATCCTTCCGTCACTCAAAATTGAAACAAATTGTATATCGCTTTCTGAAAAAAATAAAAAATAAAAAATAAAATGACTTAAACTTAAGAGATACTAACCTAATAAAAGTGTAATTCAAATTCAGCCTTCCTTATGAAATAAAAAAAGTAACATTATCACAAGGCATATACTAAACTACCAATAAAAAAAGTAAGGAGGTATTTTTCTACAAAAAAAAAAAAAAAAAAAACAATTAAACGAGTAGAATTTACTTTTTCAAACCATTTTTCCTCTCTCGATAATTTCCCCCCAAGAACTGAATGTCTGAAACTAGTTGTCTAATAATAATAGTTTGTTTGGATGATTGTTACATATTGTTTCATAATGTAATATATTGTATTGTATTGTATCGTTTGATGAATATAATGTGTGAATAGATTGTATTGTTGCCGTTGTTTCATGATATCATGCACCAGCAATATGAAGAATAAATTTGCAATATTATAAAGAAAAATTATGATACAGGGTAAATTTATTATATAAAAGGTAGGATAAATGATAAATAAAATTATTTAATAATAGTGAAGGGTGAGATGAGAGAAAAAAACAAGATAACGATGCAACCGCACCAAATCGGTCGTTACATAAAGTAGCACATTTCGTCATTACGTAACGACGGATTTAACAATACGATACAATAAAATTTAAGTGATAACCAAAACAAACATCATATTTAAAGTAACAATACGATACAATACGACAGGTAACAACCATCCAAACAACCTGTAAATCGATAAGTTCAACTTGTGATGTGAGACATCATTTTTTTTTTCTGGGTTAAAATCCTTGGCCAATATGAAAGTCAAACTTTGTATTTGGAATAATGGAAAAGACAAAATTCGGAGAATATGTGGACAGTATTTTCTCAAATCTACCTCCATGGACCATGAGGTAAACGTTTCTTGATGTAATCTGCGTAATATGGAAGAGAAGTTCCTCTCACTGAATTATGCTTTTACCAGTTTTAAGATGTTTCAAGTTTTAAAAAAAGAAAAAGAAAAAGAAAATGTGTGTACTTTTCCGAATAATTGCTCTAGTTTAATTAGGAAGAAAGCGGCCTAAGAGTTTCCAAAGGCTCGAATTAGAAAAGGGTTGACCGACGATACATGTTTATCAATTGGCCAAGTTCTATTAATCCTCTTATTAGGTAAAAGCTGGTTTGATTCTGTTAATTTTTACCCTTTTTTGGAGATGAGAAAGCCCAAGAAAAGAAAAGGTGTTGGTGGGCCTTTGCTTGAATTTTACTTTTTTTTTTAAGGAATGACAAAATATTTATCATTATTGATTTTATTTTTTCTAAATAGAATTATCAGTCGACTAATTATTTTCATGGACGAATATATTTTGGACATTTATAAATTGAGGATCTTGTTTCTCATTTAACAACATACATAGTATAGTCTTTAAGATATTCTTGTTTAGAGGGAGAACGTTGTATACGGTCAAAACCGGGTTCACCCGATTTTGTTCGATTAATCGAGACTAGGATGGTAGTCTGAGGATCGGTCCCATATTATATCAGACCGAGATATGACGGTGCGGTACCAAGCTCGGGATTCGAAGTGCCAATCGAGATCGAGACCAGCCAGGATTGAGACCAAACGGGATAGACATCTAGCGAGACCGAAGAAAGCCTACTAATGAAAAGCTGAGATATCCGTGATCGGGCACGAATAAAATCAAGAATGGTTATCTAGCCAATCATGAGAATTCCTTCTGTATTTAGAATTGTACCATAAGTAAAATTCCTCTACTATATAAAGGGGGGTTCTAATCAATTGTAAGCATCACATTCACACATAACAAAGCAATACTATACATTTTTCCTCCTAATCTCTCTTGTTCTTCTGTTCAGTTCACATTTCTCAATTATACACTCAGTCGGCTCGAGGGCAATCTAGCTCGAGGGCCAAGTTTCACTTCATATTGGTTTGCTTAATTTTACAGTCAATTTCTAACATTAATTCTCATATTTCTCAATTAGTGCCAAGTGAAATTACGTATCCATAAACCCACTTATAAATTTAATTGTTATCCGATTTAAGGGTAAACAGTTTGGTGCCCACCGTGGGGCTAAGGATAATAGTGATTGCCTGGTACTGATTCTTATAACACACACCGCTTTACGCTTGTTCTTGTAAGTGTTTTTGATTTCAGGATCAACATGTCGAATTCTCAAGCAATACCCACACGCGCCGATAATGGCCTTGGTTTTTACGGAGAAAATGACAACATAGCCGCCCCTGGGAACGGAGTACCTCAGGCCGACCTCGAGGGAGTACCGATTGCAGACCCCATCGACGCTAGTTCTAAATGCAAATCTGGGTGTCGACCCCGAAAATAGCATTCATAGAGACGTTCGATCAGCCAGTTAGAATACACAGGGCGGCGAAGATGGTGGAGGAAGCCTTCGATTAATATTTGAAATGTTGCAGGATCAACATGCTGCCATAGTGCAACTCCAGTATCAGAACCACACACCGAGTATGGCCGAACCCGAGCCCTCACTGGAAGTTGTTTATCGGGCCGAACTAGTATCGGAGAGGTCAAACGTGGATGAATCGGGGACTGACCCCGCTATTACGAAAATGCTCGAGGAGATCACAAGGCGAATTGAATCAGGGGAGAAGATGATTGAAGAAAATGATAAAAAAAGTAGAGACGTATAACTCCCGAGTTGATCAAATTCCAAGGGCACCACCGATTCTGAAGGGTTTGGATTCAAAGAAGCTCATACAAAAGCCTTTCCCCCCGATCGCAGCTCCTAAGCCCATCCCAAAGAAATTCCGCATGCCGGAAATTTCCAAGTATAATGGAACTACCGACCCCAATGAGCATGTCATTTCTTACACATGTGAAATAAAAGGGAACGACTTAGAGGATGATAAGATTGAGTCCGTTCTAATGAAGAAGTTCAGAGAAACTTTATCGAAGGGATGATGCTATGGTACCCTAATTTGCCGCCCAACTCCATTGATTCCTTTGCCATGCTCGCAGATTCCTTCGTCAAGGCACACGCCATATCCATAAAGGTCGAGACTAGGAAGTCTGACCTCTTCAGCGTGAAGCAGAAAGACAACGAGATGCTCAGCGAGTTCATATCTTGGTTCCAGATGGAACATATGGACCTGCCCTCGGTAGCAGATGATTAGACCGCCTGATGCGAGGATAGAATTCATAGTTTAACATGATATATGCCTTACATTTTATGTGCGTTAATGATAAAAACACACATTTTATGTGCTTAATAGAGTCTATTTCATGNACTGACCCTTCCTGGCGTTAGCCAGGCGTTACAGCTGAAACGCCAGCCTTAGCCTGGCGTTAGGGCCCAAACGCCAGGTCCCAAGTTCTGTCAATTCCGAGTTTTGACGAGTTTAAGTGTTTCCCGGTTGGAATAGAAGTCTCCTACACGTTTAGGGTTTGTCCTAAACATATAAATATACCCCAAAAACACAACTTAGAGAGATTCGAAGAGGAGGATTCGAGGGATTCGAAGTACTTGAAGAGGATCCGAAGAGACGGACGACAAGACATCAATTTGTACAGATTTTCTTCATTATTCTGTAGTTTCATTATGCAAGTTATTTTAGAGTTGATTCTTTTGAACATGTTTAGCTAAGTTCTTTAATCTAGGGTTTTGGT
>ML318057.1:0-51948 GCA_005239505.1 Nicotiana paniculata
GAACAATACACCACATGGTTCAAACCTAGAATGACATAGCCTCATGTCGGATCCCTAGTAGGACCGATTATTTGAATCACGTCATTTGACTTAGGGGACTCAACACAGGGGTTGGGTCCGTCTAGGATAGGTGAACCCAAAATAAAAGACCATCATGATGCATCTTACGTGCTACTTGGCATTTGTTTATTTCGGCATGCATGTTGACTGTCTTCTAGAATAGGAAAGAAAATAAAAAAAAAACAAAGAGTGAGAGATATGTATTTGAAATCCTGAAACTCTGTCTAAAAGATAGGAAATAAATGAATATTCTCAAAAGTCATATTCCCCGGTTCCGTCAAAACGGACAGAACTACGCATGTCTGATTCTCACCGGATGTGAGATACGTNTAATTGGTTTAGAACCCTAAAATACTTTTCATGCGAAAAAGAAAAAAGACAAATTAAATCAAAATCCCAAAAACTATTTTCTACCTTTTATTTTCCAAAATTGTCCAAAAGAAAATAAAATTAAAAGAAAAAGTATTCCTTTATTTCCTTCTATGGAAAGTATTCCTTTGCGACTCAATTTTCATAAATTAAAAAATATCTTCCTTTAAATCCCTCCTTAGAAAATCCCAAACAAATAAGAAAAAATAAAATAATTTTAAACCCAAAATAAAAAGAATATTTTCCTTCTTTCCAAAGTCTTTCATATGTTAAAAAACTAAAAAAAAATAAAGGGAAATAAAATCAATAAATACTCAAAATAAAACATATCCTTCAGAAATAATTTTCCCAAACAAAAAAAATCATAAAACAAAAATTCAAAAAAAAATAAAATCTTTGTCTTTCTTTAAAAATCCCTCTTTTGAAAATGTAGAGGCAACATTCGAAATCCAAAAATATTTTCTTTATTCTTAAAAAAAAGAAAAGAAGAAGATGACAAAAGATGAAATCCAACAAAAATATTTTCTTCTTACTTTTGAAATTCCCAAAGTTCAAAACAAAAGTCAAAAGAATTTTTAGAGGTTTTTCATTCAAAAAATAAAATCCACTATTTTTAGAAGTCTTTTGCACATAACCCCAAAAAAAAAATCCGAATATATTTTTTTTCTTCTTTAGAGGTCTTCATTTCAAAAATTTCAAAAAAAATCAATGAAAAATCAAAATCTAAAATACTTTTTTGTTTATCTTAAAGTATTTTTCCCAAAAGAAAAATCAAAAAAAAAATTCTCTTTCTCCTATAGAAGTCTTTCTTCCAAAAATCAGAAACAAAATCCATAAATGTTTCCTTAGAAGTTTTTCTGTCAAAAAAAAAAAGGAATTCAAAAAAAAAAAATAATAATAATAAATCAAATTCCAAATATTTTCTTTCTTCTTTAGAATTCTTTCTTTTAAAAAAAAGGTGAAAAATATTTTCTTTTAGAGCCTTTCTTTCAAAAATTCAAAAAAAAAGTCAAAAATAAAATAAAATAAAGAAAGTTAGCTTATTTACTCCAATCTTCCCGAACTACGCAAGATCTGATTCATGCAGGCGTCATGATACGTAGGCAATCCCCATCGGATTCGATCATAGCCATAAATAAATTGAGTAAAAAATAAATAAATAAATAAGAAAAAGAAAAATTGAGTGAACAATAAAGAAAAGAGCGAAATCAATGAAAAAAAAGAGAAAGAAAAGAGTGACAAAATAAATGAGAAAAATAAAGAGCGAAAATAACAAAAAGAGAAAGGAAAAGAAATCGAGATATGGAAAATTCAAAAAAAGAAGAAGAGATAAAATTGGAAAGGGACATCTAAAGGTCGGGATGAAACATGCAACCATTCAAACATATTGTAGAAGCGTTTAACTGTTAGGTACATTTCATCCCAATATGCGATTTCCTATATGTTAAATGTCTCGAAACTAACAAGGTTGTTTGGTATGCAAATTAGCCAGGTTTTGGTGGTTGATTTTGTTGGTAGTCCGGTTTCCCATCCTTCACAAGGTCCAAAGGTAAAGATGGCCTCCGCCGGTAATATGCCAATCATAGGTCCTAAGGATAGCCCGTCATCGGCTATTCTGCAGTCGGAATCAGCAACTGCTGAAGAAAACAGAATGTTGCGTCGCCGCATGTTGGAAATGTGGGACGCCTGAACGCCAGGGAACCGCCAAATGTAATCCATGGTTTTCCTGAGCTAATTCCCGGTTCAGATGGGTTTTCCAACATCCTTGTGCCCAACCCACTCATCCCATGTGGGCACACTCTAATGCCGTCTAATGGCCCCGGAATGCCTTCTGTGGATCACCCCCAGGGGCCGAATTCAAGGGCACCGCCAGCAATGTTCGATGTACCACCAATATTCATCATGGCGCAGCCAACAGTGCTCGAGCCAAACTCTTACCCTCAGCACCCGCAATATGAGTCTCCCATGGGTCAGCAAAGAAAAATAAAAAACCCCGAGCAGGAAGTAATGGCTCGGAAGATGAGAAGCTTAGAGCAAAGCTTAAAGATCATACAAGGTTTGAGTGGTCAGAAGAGCCTCTCCTACTCCGAGTTATGCATGTTCCCACATGTTCACCTCCCGGTGGGCTTCAAAACGCCAAAGTTTGGAAAATATCACGGGCACGGAGACCCGATAGCTCACTTGAAACAATATTGTAACCAGCTGAGGGATGCTGGTGGAAAAGATGAGTTGCTAATGACCTACATGAGAGAAAGCCTCACCGGAATCGTTGATGAATGGTATATGGATCAAGAAATTACTCATTGGCATGTGTGGGACGATTTAGCCCGAGACGTTGTCCGCCAGCTCCAGTATAATGTGGACATCGCTCCTGATAGGAACTCTTTGTCGAATTTGAAAAAGAAAACTGCGGAAAGCTTCCGTGAATATGCTGTCAAATGGAGCGAGCAAGCCGCCCGAGTAAAACATCCAATGGACGAAGCAGAAATGGTTACGGTCTTCCTATAGGTCCAAGAGGCAGACTACGTCCAGAACATGATATCTGCTATGGGTAGACCATTTGCTGAAGCTATCAAAATTGGGGAGATGGTCGAAAGTGGTTTAGAAACGGGCCGAGTTTTGAGTCAAGCTACTTTTAAGGCTGCATCAGAAACCGTTCAGAATGGCTCAGGGGGTTTGTTGAACAAAAACGAGATAGAAGAGGGAGCTATGATGACTTCGAGCTCAAAGGTGGCCCACAGGGAATTCAACCAATAATATATTCTTCGTAAAGTCACACAGCACTATTATCCCTATCAAGATGATGCAACATATGTCGTGGCACCGCCTCCCTATGCGGTGATGAATGCACACCCTTACACACGACGCAAAGATTATACCCAAAATAGAGATCCACTTCCCAGAAAAGCCCATCCTTACCAAGCTCCATATAATCCCCAACCAAATTTTCCCTAATACAATCCTCGCCCAAGAGAGCCCTTCAGAAGGAATCAGTTCACCATTATTTGTGAATCATACTCTAGCTTGTTCCAAAAGTTGGTTAGGACAGGTCTGCTGCAGCCAGTGGCCCCAATTCGGCCGAACCCTGAGTCCCCCTCGCACCGGGCTGATGCTAAATGTGAATACTACTCTTGAGCCGTGGGGCATGACACTGAAGATTGTTGGATTCTCAAAAGAGCAGTGGAAGATCTCATCGAGGTCCAGGCAATAGTGCTTAGGGATGAAGATGACCCCAATATGATGAACAATCCCCTGCCTGCTCACACTAGACCGGTGGTCGGAATGATTTGTGAAGATGAAGAATTTGATCCGGCACTGAAGGCCATTGCAGCCATTGCCGAGACAGAAAAGAGCCAAAAACAGTCGCCAGGCCTGAAAGTTCCCCCATCAGATGGGAGTCTCGGTAGCCAGTCTTGCTATCCTTTCTGCATTCGGATTATCCCAGGGTGTGATCCAAATATTTTACTTTATTGTCTTACTTTCCAATGTAAACCCTTCTATCTTTTTTTAAAAAAATCATCAAAATCAAAAAAACAAAAAAGCGAAAAAAATGAAAAAATCAAATGGAATTAATATTTCATTTTCCAAGAACGTCTCTTTTATTAATCTTGTCTCTTTCTTACTCTACTTTCAGTTATGTTTAAATGCAGATTTCAATAACATGACATACTTGCGGACTTCATGCCTAGATCCTAAAATGATGTGTCAAGAATTAGAATGCAAATGATGTTAAACTAAGGAAATAAAACAATGAATCGGGACAACCAAAGGAAAATTGTTTCTGATTGGAAAGATCCATGCATTACTACAAGAGTACTACCGAAAGAGTGTGTTTGTACTTGGGGTACATCGAAGGAAATGTCCCTGAAAAATCTGTCAACGCAGATGAAGTCAAAAGATCCTAAAATGTTGTCAGACTTGGAAATGATGAACCAAGAATCCAAATGTAAATAAAGTTTGGTCAAGGAAATAAAACAATGAATCGGAACAGCCAAAGAAAAATTGGTTCAGAATGGAAAGGTCCATACGTTACTACATGAGTACTGCCAAAAGAGAGCATTTGTACTTGGGGTACATCGAAGAAAATGTCCCTAAAACAACTGTGCAGTCAGAAGATACTATGTGCGATCCTCCATATAGCATTAAATGTTCTTCAGTTGGGATGACGAAGGCTTTCATTCTCGCTACCCAAACACCATTAACACTTTTTGCCAACCCTTTGAGCCGGTTACCTTCCTTTTATTACCCACTTTGGAACCTGAAAGTGTTATTGAAAAAAAATAAAAATAAAAATAAGCAACAAAAAAAAAGAAAAAAAGAAGAAAATCAAATGAAAAAAAAAGAAACAAAGAAAAGGAGAACAAGGAAAGCAAAAGAAAGAGAAAACAAAACAAAAAAAAGGAAGAGGAAAAACAAAACAAAAATCAAAACAAAAACAAAAAGTTCCCTGAACTACGTTCGACTTGATTCCGAAAGGATACGTAGGCAGCCTCTCCCTGGGGTTCAGTCACACCAAAATAAAAATCCACATTTCCCCAAGAGTTTAAGTTGGGGCAAGTGTTAAGATTCGGCGATGTGTCGCCTGAAAGGTTCAAAAGTTGTAATTCAATACAAATTCTTTTTCACCAAAAGCATGTTCAAGTCCTTACGATCAATCGGCAAATATGTCCAAATTGGGGGATACGGTCATTTGGATCTGGTACAAGCAAATGAGAGAAATAAAATGAGAGAGTCTTATTGGTGAAAACCCACACGGGCACTGTGAGGCGACGGTAAGCAGAGAAATTAAAAATGAGAGAGTCTTGTTAGTGAAAACTCGCAAAGAGCACTACAAGGCGATGGTGAGAAGAGAAATGAGAGAGGTTAGTTGGTGAAAACCCGCAAAGGGCACCACTGATCAAAAAGGATAATGGGTAACTGGCATGGACACAGTCCGGGGCAAGGTTTCTCAATCGCGAGGTGATAGTTGTGATGAATTTTTGAAAGTCGGACGGTTTACATGGATCAGGCATCCAGTCCAAAAGGCATGTCATGTTCATCGAAGTCCGCATGCACTCCAGATAAGTCCTTATTTCCTTTCCCCAAAAGGGATACCTCTTGCTTAAATTCATTTTCCATTCTATCATTTATTTTCTTTTGAATCCCTTTCGGTCTAACTCTGTTCCGAAACTAAGGCAAATAAAGGATGGCAAGACTGATTTACAGGGTCCTCATTTGACACGGGCTAATAAGCAAAAGGCGCCCAGCCTCTTCAGGGGAATCGAGTCGATCTCGACTGGTCATAGTGGTCGATGCTTCAAACTCAAAACCTTGAAAGGAGAAAATCAAATTGAAGTGCCTATAAATGCGAATGAAGTTGAAAGATTGAGCCCCGCGTGGCTAACCATCTTGGCAAGGTTTGAAAAGCCGAAATATTCCAAATGACCTAAANTATCGATCGCCATGATAAAATCTAGGAAGCCAAGGTCCTCGGGATTAGAGATGAAACCCAATCCCCAGCAAGCAAGCAAGTGATTGGGATCTTCATCAAAAGAACTGAGATCAAACAGTTGAAAATCAAGGCCGCACAACCAACCACCGTTCAATTGTTCTTTGTTTGAAAATAGGAAACAGGTGCAAAAGCGACCATGTAAAAGAAGGTGCAATCAAAAGGAATGGCGTGAAAGCTAGAAGGAGCTTTGCAGCATTGACTCCAGATAAAAGGAAGTTTCCTCAAAAAAATTAAAAAAAAAAAAAGAAGAAGAAGAAAGAAAGATAAGAAAAAAAAGAGAAGAACTGAAGTTGAAAATGACTCAAAGTAGTATGGGGCCTCCAATCCCCAACTACACCTTTTCCTGACATGGGTGTACACGCTCCCTAGTCGATGCCAATTAAGGGTATACATTTCCTAATTGATGATTCTTTTCCAATTAAGGGTATACACTCCCTAATTGATATTTTAATTTTCCAATTAAGGGTATACACTCCCTAATTGATGTCCTGCTTTTCCAATCAAGGGTATACACTCCCTGGTTGATTTCCCGACACAGGGTATACACTCCCGTAGTCGATGCCAATCAAAGGTGTACACTCCCTGATTGATGATATCTTTTCCAATCAAGGGTATACACTCCCTGGTTGATTCTTTCTATTCCAATCAAGGGTATACACTCCCTGATTGATTTTCTTTTCCCGACGTAGGGTATACACTCCCGTAGTCGATGCCAATCAAGGGTATACACTCCCTGGTTGATGCTTTGTTTTCCAATCAAGGGTATACACTCCCTAGTTGATGCTTTCTTTTCCAATCAAGGGTATACACTCCCTGGTTGATTTCTTTTCCCGACGCAGGGTATACACTCCTGTAGTCGATGCCAATCAAGGGTATACACTCCCTGGTTGATGTTTCTTTTCCAATCAAGGGTATACACTCTCTGGTTGATGATTTCTTTTCCAATTAAGGGTATACACTCCCTGGTTGATGATTTCTTTTCCAATCAAGGCTATACACTCCTTGGTTGATGATTTCTATTCCAATCAAGGGTATACACTCCCTGGTTGATGATTTCTCTTCCAATTAAGGGTATACACTCCGTGGTTGATTTTCTTTTCCCGACGCAGGGTATACACTCCCGTAGTCGATACCAATCAAGGGTATACACTCCCTGGTTGATGTTTTCTTTTCCAGTCAAGGGTATACATTTCCTGGTTGATGATTTCTATTCCAATCAATGGTATACACTCCCTGGTTGATGATTCTTTTCCAATCAAGGGTATACACTCCATGGTTGATTTTCTTTTCCCGACGCAGGGTATACACTCCCGTAGTCGATGTCAATCAAGGGTATACACTCCCTGGTTGATGTTTTCTTTTCCAATCAAGGGTATACACTCCATGATTGATGTTTTCTTTTCCAATCAATGGTATACACTCCTTGGTTGATGATTTCTTTTCCAATCAAGGGCATGCACTCCCTGGTTGATTTTCTTTTCCCGACGCAGGGTATACACTCCTGAAGTCGATGCCAATGAAGGGTATACACTCCCTGGTTGATGCTTTCTTTTCCAATCAAGGGTATACACTCCCTGGTTGGTTTATTTTCCAATAAAGGGTATACACTCCCTGATTGATGATTTATTTTTCAATCAAGGGTATACACTCCCTGGTTGATTTCTTTTCCAACATAGGGTACACAATTGCTAGTTGATTTTATTTTACAACATAGGGCCCCCAACCCCTAGTTGATCTTGCTTTGAGATATAGGGTATCCACTCCCTAGTCTGCAGTAACTCCGGGTGCGCCAGTCCCGGCTTTTTATTGCTTTCAATAATGAAGTAGCATAGAGTTTGTTACAATAAATCACGAAATTTTCCTAGTGAAAACTGGGGCAGAAAATTTCGTTCGTTTGTTTTGATTTTTGTGCATATTACGTTTCTAGGACATTGGAACCCGAGACGACCAAAAAAAGAAGTTTCGATCAAAAAATAACAAAACAAAAGAAGGAAAGAGAAGATTGAATCCAAAAGTGCACAAACGGGGAGATGTGGACTATTCAGAACGAGATTGAAGTCATCCGTCCAGTATATCCTGCTTTGGTCCGAGGAACGATAAGACAAAACTAGCACATGCGACTAACAAGCATCAGGATCCAGGCCAGAGTCAGCAAAAGATCAAGACTCAAGACCAAGTCCTAGATAGGAATCTTGTAATTTAGCAGCTGATAGGTTTAGTTAGTCCTTCGTTTTGTACTTGGGTGTAATAAGGAGATTAGCAGCAGTAACAGCAGCAACCGCAGTGAAACCACAGTTACTCGGTAGTCCCAGCTACCAAAACCTCCAGAACTACACTGACATGATTCCTTTATAGCCAAGTATATGTAGGCAACCTTTGAAGAAGGGTTCGGTCAAGCTTTTCCAAAACGCTTCACAATGGAACATATGAATGAGTAAAGGTCGTTTATCGCCGCTCACTTCATTTTTGCCCGAAAACTCTTCATGTTTCCGAGCAAAGAGGGGCAGTTGTGAGCACGTGATTTTTAATCACCATATCATCCTATAAAAATCTCTATAAATAAATTAATTTACGATTTTTTGTTGAATTTTAGTAAATTAATTGTGAATTGTTGCATTTGCGTAGTCATAATTCATTCTTTTTATTGCATCAAGAAATTATGAATTTATTATTTGTAATTAATTGATTAAATAACAAGTGGATAATGATTATTTGATGTAATTTGGTTTTGACAACTAATTACTAAAATTAATCATTTTTACCCAATAAATCACTGATTTTAATTAAGAGTATAAAATTAATGGTTTTACTCCTAATCAATCTATGATTAAATGAAATAAATTTTAGAACTATTTATTACTTTTTTAAGTAGGTTTGGTTTTAATTAAATTGAGATTAATTAATTATAGGGTTAATTAGGGTGTTAATTAATTATAGGATGATAATTAGATTTAATTTTTTATAAGAGTGTTAATTAGGACCTGGGCTGATTTTGCCCAGGCCCAAAATAATTAGCCCCTGCAAGCACCCAAACGACCAAGCCCAATACATCTCCTACCCGGTCCGGCCCCAATACCCAAAACGACTCCGTTCAATAAAATCGAAAGATCTCAACCGTTGATCTTTCCAGATCCAACGCTTGAGAACTCATTGTTCATTAACTATATATATGTCCCAACACACACCCCCCCTCCATTTAGCCAAAGTATTACACCCCCCCCTCCTATCCGCCTCTATCCCTCCCCTCTAGAGACTGACCATCGGACCACCATAGTTCCACCGCTCTTCCGCCGTGCTCCGCCGGCCGAAAATCGCCTCCGGCGGCGGAGCTTCTCCAATTGACCCCAAAATTATACCAAATAATCTCCATAGCCTCCTTAACCCCGTCTCAACCTTGTTTTCTCCAAAAGATCAACCTTTTGTGAGGAATTTCAGATCTAAGAATCTGAAAAACCTAAATTACTCCACCGGCCGATTTAGAGACAATCAATGGCTCAGACCTTCATGAGTCAATTGCTCTTGACTAGAGTAATTGATTCATGAGGGTTTGATTCGTTTCAAGCCCCGCCGGAATCCGACCGAGGTCCGGTAACCTTTGATTTTTCCGGCCAAAAACCTTTAACGGGTATCTCCCCTTCCTTTTATCTATCCTTCTATTTTTATTGGAAAATCATGAACATGTTATACGCTTGAATTACTCTATTGTTTTTTGCATCCTTGTTTAGGCTAGTTTTCTCTTTCCTTTATTTTTGTTTGTCCCTGTTTCTCCTACCTGTTCTACATGTTTTATTTATTTTTCGATTAGTCCGAGCTCTGAGTACTTCACGACTACCATGTTTTAGCCTAAGGTTTAACGCTGCCTCAGATAGGTGTGGTTTTCCCTAATTTTTTGTGTAATCTAGCATACTAATGTCCCTATGATTGATTCCTGCTGTTTTGGTAAACATGTCTAGCTATTGAGAATTTCTTCTTGACCTTCATTGTTAATTGTTTATTTTTGTATGCTTTTTGCTGAATTGAGAGGCTTGATTGATCATGTGTAGGTTTTGTTAGCTAGGTCCTTAACATATTATGAGGACTAATCAGTCACCTAGACTACCTGAAAATTAGGATAACCAAATTAACTTTAGGAACCCAACCAACTTACTAACTAACCTAAACCCTGGTTAAGACTGCCTATCAACTATAGTTAACTAATGAGTTTGACTAACTAAAGTTAATAACTGACTATAACCAACTTAACCCTAGTTAGCCTAAGGGTAATTTCAAGGATCTTAGGGGGTATTTTAGGAACCTTAGTTGAAGGAATCTTGGGTATAACAACCCAAGAACCTTGTAGAACTAGGAAATCAGATTTTTGGTAATAGAATAGTAATTACACAGGCTGAAATTTTCTAGAATGAGGGCAGCTGTCCCAAAAGATAAAGGTGACAACTGAACCTGTACCTCCCTTCAGCCCTTTGGATAAGGAATATGCTAGGCATATCCTACCCAAAATTCCCCTATATATACACACACCTTTCATTATTAGGAGGACCTTTTTTTTACCATTTTGACTTGAGTAGAGGTTTCCTAGTTTTCCTTTGAGTGTTGCTGTTGTTGCTGTGTTGACTCCATTTCCACCTGAAATTCTAATATTTTGATTGCATTTGGTCATTCTTTTGGGCTGATTTCCTTTAAAAAGAGGTATGTAACAATGCTACATTCAATGAAAGTCGTTATTTCTGGAGCTTTTCAAACATATGTGTGCCTTTTGATATTCTGTTATCCTTGGGTAATTTGAAACGTGAATTCCTGAACTGGATGTGTGTTTATGAATATTGTTTGGGGATGTTCTACTGTACATGCAAAGTTTAACTCATAAGTAAGATAATCTTGCGTATAAGATGTTTGTGAATACTTGTTTAAACCTATTGAACCTTCTGTGATGTATGAAAATTCTCCAGTTTTTTAGTATAAGAAGATTACCTCTTTGAATTTGCATTACAAAGATAGGTCTGACTTTTTATAGTCAGATCAAATCTAAGAAAACTGCATAAAGATCCGTTCGTAAAAACTTAATTTAAACAAAATTTTTAGATGTAAAACTCACTGAAACCTATTAAGTGTTCATTTCTTCTGTTGGAATTTCGGGTGTAAATCTGAACCTAAAACATGTGTATGGATAAGCTTGCATGTTTTTGGCATCATTGGATGTTGAACCTAACCCTCTTCATGGTAAGGTTCTGATGTGTGGCTAGAATTCATGGTTTAACACGTTATATGCCTTACATTTCATGTGCGTTAATGATAAAAATACACTTTCTATGTGCATAATGGAGTCTATTTCATGTGTAGGTGAATTGGATATGGAAGCCGAGATAAATGGATGCAAATACATCAAAAATACGCTCAAGAGTTGAAAAGGAGAAACCCGGGCTATAGTGGGGCGTTTTGGCCNAACCTCTTCATGGTAAGGTTCATTCCATGAGAATGCACAAAGGTCATATTACCCTCTTGGTTGTCATAAAAGCTCAAACAAACCTCTTCATGGTAAGGTTCATTCCATGAGAATGCACAAAGGTCATATTACCCTCTTGGTTGTCATAAAAGCTCAAACAGAAGCGTGGCTATTCTCAAGCGAAACAAGGTGAAGAAGGGGAGAATCAGTAGCTTAGAAACCAGTCGTATTATCCTGTTTACCTTCATACGATTTTTTTTTAGACAATGTAATTTATTTTCAGATTTGTTGTAATATAAGACTGGACTTTACACCTATAATTTCAGGAAAATGTATGTATCTAATTTCAGAGTTCGAACTAGACTCGAATAGACGTCTCTAGACAACTTAAGTAGACCAAACTATCGATAATGGCGATTCATACATAAAGCAGTCTGAACAATGATAAAAAAATTTATTTTTGGTTTGCTGTTTATTTATTTGGCTGTTGCGTGCAATGCATATGACTTACAAGGATAGCCTGGTTGCTAGTCTCTTGTAAATTAGAATCGTCCTTGGCACTAACTCACACACGAGAGGGCTAAAAGGCTTGAAATTCATAAGGGAACCTGGGATTTGAAATAGAAAAACAAATAAAATAAGAGTTAGGAAGCTGATTCTTCTCTATTATAGTATTTTTGTTTCAATAGTTTCTGGGATCCAGTTTGTTTGAGAGCTGAAATTAAAGTTGTCGAGGTTCTTCTACTAATTTGATATCATCGTTCAAGTTGTTTCAGTCCTTGGGTATACATGACTTCCCGAATTTTATATTTGCTCGTATGAATAATAAAAAATGAATTCAAGGTGTATTCATGTTGTATCTGAATTCTACCTGTTAGCATGTTGGGTTATGGTAATTGATAAATGATAAGGCTTTTGAATGCTAGATTAAGTGAAATTGATTGGTCTAAATTTTATATCAAAATCTGGAATTATCATCTTAAGTAGAAATTTATGTGATTTTGCTATTATAAAATGTTCAGGAGTTCTTTTTTTTTGAAATCGCAAATTAGATGTCATCTTAGTCTCATAAATTGACTTAGTCTCATCAAATAATTACAATTGTCCCGTTTCTTATGAATTAGTTCATCCGATCGCCTCTCATCTAGTCAAGTGAGTAGAATCTGCCAATGAACCCAATGGTTAATCTTACAAGGGACCTACCATAGTCATAACCATATGAAACCTACACTCGGGAGTGGCAACTCATGCCCCCAACCTTCAACTCTGAACAATTAAAAAAAACGCACATAGTAATCACGGGTGCATTTCATGTGACGTGATTGCCATGCGTTCAAAACCAACAAGTGTACGTCATCGTAACTTGTCCAGGATAAATCCACAAACGTCCTAATTGGTCTTAAAACTAAAATGTTCCTTCAAATAGAAAACATAAAGAATAATCAAGCATCGCCTCAAATAGGCACTATAAAACCGTCATGACCATAGTCTTGACTATGTAATCTATACTCAGGTGCGGCAACTCATGTCCCCGTCTTCAACTTCAAATTATAATGAAAATTACATATTGTAACTGCGGGTACATTTCATATGGCGTAGTTATAATATGTCCAAAAATAAAAAAGTGCACGCCATCGTGACTTGTTTCAAGATAATTTCATAAATATTTATAAGCGGTTTAAAAAGGCTAAATGCACAATAGGCTAAAACACGTAAACATCAGATAATATAGGCCAAATATTAATAGTAAGCGACCGTGCTAGAACCACGAAACTCGGGAATGCCTAACACCTTCTCCTGGGTTAACAGAATTCCTTACTCGGATTTCTGGTCGCAGACAAATTAAAACAGAGTCAAAATTTCCTCGGTTTGGGATTTTAAAATAAAACGGTGTCCCGGAGCATCGTCAAAAATCCGGGTGGCGACTCTGAAAACTAAAATAAATCCCAAATCTGAATAATGTCACTTAAAGTGAAAAAACTCCCTTATTACTCTTCATTAATCCGGGAGTAGAAAAAGGAGGTGTGACACAAATGTTCTTTAATGGAGGAAGGGGTATAGAAGATAATATATAAGAGAAGAGAGAGAAAGAATCGTTGGAACAGTCACATTTGGGTTAAAATTTTTGTTCCACGCGCCGAACTGAGTTTGCTACTTCCTATGCTAGGTCGGCATAAAAGGGGTATTAAAAGATGAAAAATCAAGTGAAGGGGGGTATTTAGGACCCCGTATAGTAAAAGGGAGAACTAAATAAAAGTCGTCAACTGTAGGGGGTCCCTAATATTTCCCTCATTTTTATTTTGACACCTTAACTAAAGTTATTTCACACTCTCTCTATTTTAATTTGTTGAACCTTTTTAGAGTACGAGGGTTAAATTAATTACTTTTTGGTGTAATTCGAACATAGTTGTCTAAAAAATTGAAAGATTTTTTTTATATATTTAGGAACTACATAAAGAATATTTTAAGTCACAAAAGTTAAAAATTTAAAATATTTAATAGAAAATACGTCAAACCTGAAGAACACTATAAAAAAATCCACTAGCGGCAACCTCTTCCTCCTACAGCAAAAAACACCACTAATGACCCCCAACAGTTCATTATCCTCTCCTTTCTCTTTGAATTGTTTGGACACAAGTGATATATGTCGAACCAAAATAATGCTAAGAACAAAAAGAAGAAAAGGAAATCAATAGCGTTCGCAAAAGTTTTTGTAAGCGATGTCATATTTTAATAGGTGAACAAAAAAGTGAACAAATGAATAACTATTACAATGACATCATATTTTTAAAAAAATACAAAATTCAGAACGTTACCATAACTCTCTACAACGATATATCAATGATAGTCTTATTAGAAATAGTACTAAATATACCTTTTTTTTTATGAAAGAATGATTTGATTATATTTATGGTCAACTTGAGTAACAAATGCATTTTAACTGAAGTGAATTGTGTTGCTCCTTAATTTTGTTGGAGGTTAGTGGTTAAAACCTCACTAATAAAAGTAATATTTTAAAAAATAAAGTCTCGGGAATGATAAAAATATAAGTGTTCATCCAATGGATTTGAACTCTTGACCTAGCAAGCTACTTGAAGTGGTTAACAAGCAGACCAACGAGCCTTTTTAGTACAAGCGATGTTAGCTGTATCAATTTATACAAATAAATTTGTCTATATATGTACAATTAATAAATCTTTCCGGCGAAGCCGGTGTCATGTGACACCGCTTCCCACAAGATGGCTCTCCCCTTCCCCGGGTGAAAATTCTAATGCTAGAACCAACACAACACCCGATATCATAAGAATCTAACATAATACACTAAAATAAAAGTTAAAAACTCTGTATTAAGAATCAAGAAATTGTAACAAAGTAATAGAAGAGCGAACGTAGAGTACAAATAAATTAAAGATTACAATGCTTCGCTAGAACATCAAAATGGAAGGGGCGATAGATTGATGAGAAAATGGACCCAAGGACGTAAAGAAGGCGATTAAACTTTTTGTGTATGTGGGTGGGAGGCAGGGCGGGGGATTATGTTAAATCAGTTTTCCTTTTCCCCCCTCTTTTCATTTTCAAATAATTTCTAGGTTCAAATGCCATGTGTCTGCTATTGGTTCGTCACTTCTTTTTATTGGATAATTATCGATGAAAATTTTAAATATTTACATTTTAATTGTATGATCCCATCTATTTTTTCGCGCATGAGAGATTTTCTTAAAATTATAAAAATAGGATAGATTTCTTATAACATGTTCATGGACAAAATCGCACTCGGCCACTTCCCGCCATGTCATCACTTTCTCTCAAACCGCTATCCTTTTCTATCTACACCTCCCTTAACCCAAAACGGAACCTTCCACCATACTGTAAATCACACTACCAAACGGAACGGGGCCACCAATTTGATGTCGGCGACACCTTCTTCCGCCGCGAGAGCGCCACCGCCCGCGACCTCGGTGTGCTCTCTGCCGCCCTCTACCGTAATACCGCCGGCAGCCTCCGTGTTCTCGACGCCATGTGCGGCTGTGGAATTCGTTCTCTTCGGTACTTAGCAGAAGCCGAGGCCGATTTCGTAGTGGCAAACGATGCGAATGTCGATTACAGGGAGGTTATTGTGGGAAATCTCTCCTCTGTTTCAAGCAGTTCTAGATGGGAAGTTAATCATTTGCCTGCGACTAGGTTACTGGCTCAGTGTTACGTGCGAAAGGACTATTTTGACCTTATTGATGTGGACTCTTTTGGGAGCGGTTCCAGTTACTTACGAGTTGCTTTGGATGCTGTGAAATTGGGTGGCTTGTTATACATTACCTCCACTGATGGGCTTTCTTCTGGTGGTCATAGGCCTCAACAGTTAAGTTTCTGCTTAACGCCTGTTTGCTAATTACACATCTTCTCCCTTGAACTTATTGCTTCCTTTCTTAAAACTCCGAATTAATGTCCCTTCTTGAAAATTTTGTGTCAAATGCTTATGATAGGTTTAGAAGGAGTGGTGTTCGCGCCTGTGATTTGTTAATAAATGTTCATACCCCCAGGTTTAATTACTCGGGTGATGCGTCAGATAGAGCTATATTGTAATGTTTGGAAAATGAATTCAAAACTATACACAATTATGCTACTTTTGGTATGAGAACACGATTTTGCAGAAGATATTTTTGATAGAACTATACTTTGTGTTTGATAAAATTACTTAGGCTCATACTTATCAAATTAAAAGAAAAAAAAAAGAATAGAAAAGAGCTTCTAGGCTCAAAATGTAGTTACTAGTGGACTATAGTGCTATAGCTTTTTGTATAAATTTACTGAATCCAGTGTTAGTAAAACTCTTTCTTTCTTTGTAGGTCTTTAGCTGCCTATGGAGCATATGTTCAACCTTTACCATACTGTAATGAGATAGGTCTCCGGATGCTTATAGGCGGGGCTGTTAGAGAGGCTTCAGTGCTTGGTTATCATGTTGTTCCACTTTTCTCTTACTACTCATATCATGGGCCTGTGTTTAGAGTGTTGCTACAAGTCAAGCGTGGAAAGTCTCCTTTTAGCAGGTTAAGCTTGGTTGTGAACTTTTTCAGGTGTATTTCATTAGTACTTGGTGATGATGCCCTTTCTTCTCATGACAGGTATTATAGTTTTATCAGCTATTGCAACCAGTGTGGAAATTCTCAAGCATTTTCCTGGAATGAACTTGGTGAGATCAGCTGCCCTTGTAGTACAAATGTATGGTTTCTACTTCATAGTATATCAATTTTGGTATATTTACAACTAGAACTATTTAGCCCGTAGTTATCAATTTCCAATCTATTTGACAATTTACATTGAAATTGTCATAAAATCATGCAAAAGTCTTTACTCCAGTCATGCCATTAAATCTATAATAACCATATGAATGAAATGGAGTTTGTTTCTGCATATGGTCGCAAAGGATGATCATCAGGCTCATGTCTAACCATTACACTTCTTTCAGGTTTCACGTTCCCATATGGTTTCAGGACCCCTCTGGACTGGGCCTCTTCACAATGCTCATCATCTAACAGAAATGATGAGTTTGGCTGAGCAATGGGGATGGCTTGGTGATGGCGAAGGGAAAAATCTAGAAAAACTATTGAAACTGATGATTGACGAGAGTGACCCCAAATTGCCAGTGGGATACCTCAATGCAGACGAGGTTTTTGCAAAACAATTTTGCTTCATATTTATTTCTTGATTGATTAGGATAATATGCTTAAATGTTTGGAATCATCATCGGGTTGCAATTTTCGCATCACTTCAGTTATTGATTGGTTTTAGTGTATTCTGAACTTTATTTTATTTGTTTTATCACTTTGCAGATAGCAAGTCGTGGTAAACTTAATTTGCCTCCCCTGAGTACGATAATGAACAGCCTGCACGAGGTATGTCATCACTCTAGGTTTTCATGGAGGGCTTAGTGTTCTTTTTCTTGGATCGAAATTTAACTTTCCATCTTGAGCTCTAAATATAATGGCTTCATTATTCCACAACGGTTAGCTCCTTTGTTGATACTGAAGGTTTATTGAAAGGTAGTTTGACATGCTTGACCTTGTAAACTGTAATAGGTGTTAGCCATTAAAAATGTAAAAAGAAATTAGAAAGAGTCATTTATGTAGGTACTGAAATATTTGACCAGAGGACTAGCTATGACCTTCCTCACCTAAAAGATTCCTTATATGTTTGATTTCTAGACCAGAACTGTTTTCCCAGTCCAAAACAAATTGAACAAAACAGTGTCCACGCCTAGCAGCTGGCCCATTGGCAGAAAAGCAATGTACTTGATAAACACATCTAGTAGCAAATGAAAGTACTAAGTCAATATTAATTTATAATAACTTTTACATATATGAAAGCCTCTTAAAATGATTCAGCGCGTTACTGATATGTTTTCCGAAAAACAAATCCAAAGCCAATTCTCTCAAAGTTAAACAAAAAAGCAGCTTGTTTCCTAACTCAACCACCAGCTAAGTTTCATGTAACTGTAAACTTGGTATACGTACTTTCATAAGCAAGCATTTTCTTTAATATTTGATGGGCAAAAATCATTCTGCTCATTCTGAGGCTGCTTTAAACTTCAAACTATTCCAAAGTTGACTTTCCTAGCTTCACATGTCTATGTCTGGACTAATAGTTTGATACATTCACCAAGTAAATTTCATTTCCATCAACTAAGTGGGTCTAAATATCAAAATGCATGGAAAATATAAAACTAGTCAAACATAGTTTCTGTATTTATATGCAATTTTCAGTAATAATAACTTATGAAGCACGATTAGAACTCAGGGACAATTTACTATTGGGGTTTAATTATTTTAAAGTAATCTAGGCAGGTAACAAGCTTAAATTGACATTTGCTTACTTGAGTATCTACCGCTAAGAATATATAATGCTTGCGCATGTTGCTTTGAGGATTTACAAAACCTTTCAATTAATTTATGAACCTTTTCAATTAATTCAAATAAATAAAAACAAAAACATTAAATTGAAGCTATGTTAAGTTTGAAGTTTCTAATCTGCAGATGGCATTTAAGTCATGGTAACGAAGCATCTCAAGTACGAGAAACATTTGTTTTTAAGAGTTTTTCTCTTTAAAAGAAACTGAACTAAAATTTGGGGCACTTTTGTTGCCCTTTTTAAAATAGTTAAACAAATATATGCTATTTGTGTTCTTTTTTAAGGCAGTAAACCATCTTATACATATGAACTTATCACAGTTTATTCATTGTATCTCAATATGCTAATAATATTTTTAATATAATGCTGTAAACCAGTTATACATACGAAAATGTCAAAATCAAATATCATCTACATTAGAAAAGTCAATGTTAAATAAAATCTGGGTGGACTTTTATATTTAAATTCAATGTTTTAATAGAAATTGATCTTTAATTATCCCCCATTCATTTCGGATCCAACTTTTACTTATATAAAATAAAGAAATTGATCTTTAATTGAGTAAAATAGGCTTGATGGACTATGGTCTAAATGCAAATCTCTAGAGGTCAACTGCCATATAAACATCTAGGTGGAGTGATGAGTTGTGCAGGACGTCCTTTATTCAGACGTCGGGGCAAAGGTGATTTTCCCCATAAATAAATGGTGTTTGCATGGACTCCTTCCCTGGGCTGATTTTATGCCAATATCCTGTTCTGCTCATCCCTCGGGTGACTATGCAAATATCCTGTTCTGCTTCCAAGTCTGTGTGAATAAACACCTATTTACTCTTGTTTTCTTATTTGTTCATTTGGTGGGAGTTTGAATACATATTCTATATACTCAAAACATTCCTGATGGAGCAATTACATGTTATTTTGCTGCCGCCTCAGTGAATAAGGATAATTTCCTTGCTCTCTGCCCCCTAGATTTACTTGTTCCAACTGTTAGACATAAGATTAACATCATTGTTTTGGAGGGCTTAATTACAGGAAGGCTATGCTGTTAGCAGATCACATATTGCCTCAAATGCGATTAAAACAGACTGCCCGATGGTTGAATGTGTTAGAATCGTGAAGCAACTCCAGCAGCCTGCTGAAATGAGTTCATGCCATTAAAGTTCATGGATGCTGCAGTACAATGTGTGAAGAGAGTTGTCGATACTGTTGTAAAAGGCTTTAAATTAGTTTTTCAAAATGAAGAACCACACAAAACTCAGTAGTTGCTATCACAAAAATTTGCAAGCATATGCTTCCTATGAAGAGCAATACAAAAGGCTTGGAGGTTGCTAATCCAACCACAGTTTTGATTTAACTAGGCAGAGCTTTGCTAAATCTTAGTTTATAGGATGCTTATGCTTTTGCCGCTGGGGGGCAAAGGGTTGGTGTATAGAGAATATGTGGCAACACTTCTAGTTGCCAGCTGAAATAACTTTTGTTTCTCTCGCATGTTGTAACACAAATTTTTGGAGAACTGGAATGAAATAGATCCAAGTGAAGCGAAATGAATTTGGATGATTCATATTAGCCGCCAGTTTGTAATTGAGGTGTATTGTTGCTTGTTGATCAGAGCAATGACTGCCTACAGATCCATTACCCTAATAACCTAGCCGGCATCATCCTTAAGTCATGATGATAAGATCATTAATGTGCTCCACAATATCATCTCCAGATTATTCTTAGTTTTCTTGGAGTTCTCTAATGCTGACGGAAGTTGAATCAAAGACCTGTTACACTGATTTTCTTGACCCAGAAGAAGATGAACGTCGTTGCTCTCTTGCACTGGACATCGTGGATGGTATTCACTGCCCCTTATGATGAAGGATCAAGGTTGCTACCCAAAGGAGAAAAATATTGAATTGCGTTGGAAACACTAGATGTGGAAATTTTACAGCAGATTTAAGACTTATCAATTCTGACATTCTCAATCACAATAGTAAATTGTTCAGTTTCACTTTCACGACTGGTTCTTCAGCTATACATATGCCAACTCCTGCTTTCCTAACCATAGCCGAGTGCGGGTCTTGTAAGTTTGTAAGTTTTCTGCAAAACCACCAATATAGATTGGTTTACACCCCGTGTACCACACCTAAGAAAATAACTTCAATAATACTCCACTATCCCAGATTGCAAGGATCGACTAGCGGCTACTCGGTGAAATTTACCACACCCCATATATAATGTTTTAATTAACATGCGGAATCTAAAGGTTGCAGTTAATATGATCGTGGTGAAAGTAGCACATTAAATGGATTTGACACAGGAAAGGCCGCTTAATGCAGGAGCTTTTTCAACCCAAAAGCCAAAATCTATAGGTTACGGAAAAATTGGACTTGTTCAAGTATTACATTAAATCAATCTGATACACAGGAGAGGCTGCTAAGATAGATGCTCTGTAAACCCAGCTAGCGGCTTTTACAAGTGATACTATTCACATAACCTGATATCCAAGGAGTTGGGCTCAAACGATACAGTAGTTTTATTTACGCTCCATACATCAAGTACATAAACATTTTCCCGAAATACATCAAGTACATCAACCAGCGACTACACATAAGAAAAATAGGACACTCGCTCATGTCACTCAGCCTTATTCCCATCAAAAAGTTTTACAGACATGTATTCAGAAAAGCATCAAATATCCCAGTTCAAGGACATACTTTCTCATAAACTTCATTTGCATAGTTCCAGTTCATAACTTTCCATATGTTCTTCAGGTAATCAGGTCTTACATTTTTGTACTGCATCACAAAAGGCAAAGGCAAGCTACTGGTTAAATTCAATAACAAGAATGCTTGAATTTGAATAAAAGTCCAGTCGACATAAAAAATGGCTTTCAAAAACATCTATTTCCATAAAGATTCAATACATTCATGCAGTATACAAAGATCAAGAGCATCCAAGAGAAAGGAGAAAATCTTACTTGGAACAAGTAGCAATGTCAACCATGATTCAGAATAAAAACATTGGTAGTAGCATGGATAGCTTCATAGCATTGTGGATATATCATGTTTAGGGTATTAAAGCACTGTAAAAGAATAATAAAATTACCTGCAAGTAGTATGCGTGTTCCCAAACGTCTATTCCCAGAAGAGGAACCAAATTTGCTCCTTTAGAAACCAAAGGGTCCTGGCAAGAAAAAATGATCCCTATCATAAGCAACCTGATTGATAGGCAACCTGACAAGCAACAATTATTGAAATATTTGCCAACTTTCTTATGCAATCCTAACATATAAGGGATTAACAAAGAAAGACCAATCTAAACGGCCCAGGCCTGCGCGGTATGTTGCGGATTGCAGAATGCTGACAGACCAAGGAAGGGGGAGAATGCAAGATAATCCTAAAGGACCAGTCAAAGTAGTTCATTAAACTAATAGGAATACTCAGCTGGTGCAAAGACGTGTATTTAACATTTAGAAGTCCATCTCTTGACTAGGGCAGCTGATAATAATGAAAGGTCAGGTTATTTACGCTGCAGTTTTTAAGACCCTCTTGTAGATCAAGAAATTAGCAGTCTTATTCCTTTTCTTTTCACTATTTCTTGGATAATAACCTCTGAGTTAAGGCAACAAGTGGAGGAATCAACTTCACTTGTTGAAGATAACGCTCATCAATTTATTAATTTAGCATAAATAAAAATGCATAAATCACCTGATTTGCAGTGGTTTCAATCACCAGGCGCTTAAGCTCTTTGTCCACACCAAGCCACTGCAAACGCGAACACAGGCTCAAGAAGAAATAAAAGGTGCAATCAAAAGCATGATTCTCAGAGACCTAAGCTGACCAACAAAGTTCCAAGAAAAGGAAGTGAGACCTACCACCCAGCCAGAGCCCTGTAAAGCAGCACCTTCTGCATTCATCTTTTGAACTAAAGCTTCCAGGGAGCCAAAGTTAGTGTCGATAGCCCAACCAAGAGAACCCTTTGGAGGCTCACCACCACCCTCCTGCAATATGATTAAGCAGTAATGTCATTTCCCTTCAAAGTAGAACAATTATTTAACTGAGGAAGCAAGCTTACGCGGATAGGGGCAAGATTCTTCCAGAAAATCGAGTGGTTAATGTGACCTGAGTGAAAAGTCAAAAGAAAACATCAACTAGGATAAAAGAGTGATGATTTATGAAATTATGGCATACACACATGAATGGGCTTCACCAAAGCACAAATGCAAATCAAAATGCATGTTGCAACAGAGAGCGCATGAATGAGATGAGGAAAAGACCAACATACTTCTAGGCTGAACAAGAGCTTAATTAACTCGTGGCAATCGATGTTTATCTTTTGGACCACCATAATTACCCTCATACATCTATAACTCAATAATTCTACTTAAAACTTACCAATTTATCATTTTCCGCAGCAAAAAAGACCATTTCGGCATTCAATTGACATCATTTCCACAATTAGAATTAATATTTGTAATAATACCAGCCATCGGCAATGATAATTTCATTCAACTTGAAATCAAGCTCCAAAATCCAAAAGGTGCTTCACTCTAAGCTCTTCTCATCATACTGCTACAACTAATTCCTCCGAGCATAATTCCATATGACATAATTTAAAACCTACCGACGATTAATCTCTCATACTCCAGTTCAATTAAAATCCAATTTTGTCTCGAACAAATTCAAAAATACAACCAATCAATTAAATTCGACAAACAATGAATTATTCAATGAAAGAGAGAGAGAGGAGTTGACCTCCACCGTTGAATTTGATAGCGCTATGCAATTTGGCGACGGCAGGAGCATCTTCTTTGGAAATGGCATCATGGAGCTGTTCAAGGGCTTTATTGTAATTAGTGACGTAAGTCTGATGATGCTTTTGGTGGTGGAGCTGCATTATGTCACCGCTAATTGCCGGCTCCAGCGCTCCATAGTCGTAGGGGAGATCGGGGAGCGAAAAGGTCTGCAAGCCGCGGAGTTGCTGGCGGAACCCTAGCCCTTTTGCTAAGGACCGTCTGCTCACTAGGGTTCGTAGAGCCATTTTTCAGATATTCCAAAAATGCTTCTACTGGTTAACTCTATGCTGCCCTTTTTATAGTTACAGGTAATGCCCGAAGAGGTCAGATTAACTCATCGAGCTCACGTCATCTTGTTTCTCTTTCTTATTAATTTCTTTTTTGTTTAATGATTCGATATTCAAGTATACTAGTTTTACTAATTTGAATTCACGTGACGTCACATTTACTACGGAAAAGTGTCATAATCACAACTGTTATTAATCGAGAAGTTTAATTGTGTGCTTCGTACAACTGACATTAGTTGTGTGATGCTTATTTTTGTCTCATAAATTTATGGACCTCAATCTTGTATTTTGGGTCCACAAAAACCTGAGTCCACAAAATTGTAAGACAAAAAAGATATCTCATACAATTTGTGTCAGTTGTATGAGACACAAAATAAATCCGTTATTAATCTGTATTGCTATAAAATAAATAAAACAGTAAAATTTCTGAAAATACAGAAACAGAAAAGTTAGTAGAACTAGAACGTCAATTCTCTTCTGAAAACAGTGTAGGAATAAACCGAGCCCACTGAATACACAGTGTGTTCTTAAGAAAATTATTCCCCTCAAGTACGCGAGGTTTTGGAGTATATCCTCCCAGGATAGAATGATTTAACTCACCAACGTACCTCTGGTGATCGGCGAACCACTCGATGGTCATAAAACACACTGGAATATTTTGTGCAGAAGAAGAAGAAAAAGATCAGAAAATTTAGTAAATAAAAATTCTGGGATTCAAGACATATTTATAGCCAATTTCGTACTGTTTCTGAAAATTTTTTGCAACCTTTTAGAACAGCCATAGCTGTTGGAACATGTGTGAATATTGCGGGAAATTAAAAACAGGGACCGGATCGCGGGTCATGAGTTGTTCCGGATTGAATTTTCGTTATTTATTAAATTAATTAATTAAATAATTTGAAAGGAATTTTGTTCAAAAAGATTAAATCAAATCTTTCACCAAATCCGAAGCCGAGCGACGACGGCGCGAGGCTTGGCTTCTTCTCAACTCTTTAAGAGCTAGAAGAAGAGCTTCTCTATATATACACATAGATTTTCTTTCCTTCTTCCAATAAGGGACAAAGTACACTAATTCAAAATTTCACTTCTCTCCATTTCTTTTCCCACCATTTTCCATTCACTCTCTTTAAGTTATACTAAGCTTAAAATTAAGTTACACTAAGTTTAAAGAACAAGAACTCCATTCTAAAGGCTCGAATTTCAAACCTCTAATAATATAATAAAGTCATTACGCTATTCGTTACAAGAGTTAAGATATTCTAATATTATACGAACCTTTGAATTTTAATCGCTCTTACGAGAACGGAGAGTCTAAACTCTAAAAGGATAATAGTATCATCAACTAATTAAGAGGTTTGATTAAATGGTTTGAATACTTCTATCTTTAATTAAAAATTTCAAGTTAAGCCTTGAGAACAAAAATCTATTAGCGAGGGCTAAGGAGAGGTTTTAATTTGTTAATGACTTGTTCTACACGAATATGCATTAGTGAAGCAATGAATATATTTTTCTAATACACGCAGAGAAAAAAGACAATGAAAATCAATCAACACTTATGTGGATGACTCTCATGGGCAGTGAATTTTGGATATGAACACCTAAAGCAACAAAAAATATGTGATAATAGTGTTTAAAGAAGAACCAGTTTTTGTTCTTTTTTTTTTTTTTTTTCCTTCGGAGAGTTCACGGAGATGTAAAAAACTAAAAACCACTTAATTTCGTTTGCTAAATAAACAAAGTAATTAGGATATTTTTAACCCCCAAAAAAAGAAAAGAAAAAATGATGAGACATTTGAGAGGGAGAAGACAATTGGAAACTGGGAAGGACGAATATGAAAATGAAAGTGAAAATCTAGGGGCTAGGGACATTTTCTGTTTACAGTGGGAGCACCGTGTTTCAACTCCCTTTCTGTCGACTTGGCAGACTTATTTGACTAATTAATTGCCCGAAGGTAAATGTTCTTAAACAAGCACATGAAAACGTATTATTTTTTTGAGGTGTCTGTTTACCCCAAAAATTTGGATAACAATTAAGATTATATTATGGTTTTAAGGATATGTGATTTCACCAAATACTAATTGATAAATGAGAAAGAAAGTGACTGAATTAAACTGTAAAATAAATATAAGTATGCAAGCTGAGCCTCGACCTCGAAATGATGTATTCTCGAGGTAATAGTAATACAAGAACGATTAAGATAAAATAATTATGATGATCAGTAAGCAGTGTGAACACTCAATTTTTGCTCCGCATGGAAATTACTCCTAAAAATAATCAAAAAAATAATTTTAATAAATTTTAGGAATTTTTCTTTATTTAGTTGCATTTCATGCATGTTTACTACTTTAAAATTATAGAAAAAATCATAAAAAATTATCTCATTTTTCATTTCGTGCCATTTGGGTTTAAACTGCATTTTTAGGATTTAGTTACATTATCAAATACATCTTCTAAAAAAATAAAATTACATTTGTAGGTTAGTTAATCAATTAGTTGCACTAGTCCATCACTAGATAAAATAAATACATAGGCTAGCCAGGAAATAAATTTAAATTAAATTTGAATCTAAAGTGACTAATTCTACAAAAGCATAAAAGAAGAGAAGGCTGTTAAGGCTAAATTCGCACTGGGCCAATTTTCATGGCCCAATTCCCTCAAATCCACTCAAAACCTGTCTGCCTACCCGACCCGACCCGCCTGCCCGACCCATTTCCCTCACCTATTAAAACAAACAAGACCCTCTCTCTTCAAAAAAAAATCCTAGCTGAGCTGTCCGCTCGGGTAAGCCAGGTCTAGAACAATAAACCCCAGGATTTAAACTTAGAATAACATAGCCTCATGCCGGATCCCTAGTAGGAACAATTATCTGCATCATGTGCATTTGACTTAGGGGACTCAATACAGGGGTTGGGTCCGTCTAGGACAGCTGAACCTGAAATAAAAGACCATCCTGATGCATCTTACTTGCTATATGTACATTATTTTGTTTCGGTTTGTTTGTCGGCCGGCTAAAAAAAAGAAAATAACAAGAAAAAAAAACCAAGAGTGAGGTAGGATAGAAAACATACCCGATTTTTGAAAGCCCCGATATTTAAAAATGCCTCGAAACTCTTCTGTAAATAAGAAAGAAAATAAATGAATGTTTAAAGTCATGTTTTCCCAGTTCCGTCAAAACTGAAGAACTACACGAGTTTGATTCTCACTGGATGTGAGATACGTAGGCAAACCTCATCGGTTCCGGCCCCCATTTTAAAAAAAACAAATTCAAAAATATTTTCCTTTAGTCCCTTCTTTGAAGTCTTTCTTTAGAAAGTCCCAAATAAAAAAATTAGAACCAAATATATTTTCTTTCATTTTAAGAAGTCTTTCATTCAAAAAGAAAAATCAAATCAATATCTAAAAAAAATATATTCTACCTTTTTTTAGAAGTCTTTTCCCCAAATATTCAAAAAACTAAAATAAAAAAATCCAAAAAAAATATTCTCTTTCTTGTTTAGAAGTCTTTCTTTAAAAAATTTCGAAAAAACAAAATAAAAAAAAAGATAAAATAAAAAATACAAGAATATTTTCATTCTTCTTTCAAAAATCGAAAAGAAAATTCAAGCTTCAAAAACATTTTCTTTTTCTTTAGAAGTATTTCTTTCATAAAATTAAAGTCCAAAAACCCAAAAATATTTCTTTTCTTCTTTAGAAATTTTTCTTTCGAAATTCCAAAAAAAAAAAATATTTATTTTCTTTCTTTTTTAGAAGTCTTTCTTTTCAAAAATTCTCGAAAAAAAACAAATCTAAATACAAAAATATTTTCTTTCTTCTTTTTAAATCATTGTTTTGAAAAAATAAATACAAAAAGAAATTCAAAATCCAAAAAAAAAAGAGTTAGGTTATTTACTTTATTCTCAATCTTTCCGAACTACGCAAGATCTGATTCATGCGGTGTCATGATACGTAGGCAATCCCCATAGGATTCGATCATAACCATAAAAAATTAAAAAGATTGAGAGAAAAAAAAAGTGAAAAAAAAATCAAAAGAAGAATGATAATAATAAGGACCGACTGATCCATTCTAACGTGTCTTTTGTTTTGAATATTGAAGAATGTTTGAGGTGGTCGGTTTGTGGTAAGCTGCAACACAATCCACAAGGTCCAAGAGATAATGCCAATGACAACTGACATCGAAGCCGTTGCGAGTGCTCGTGAGACTCAGGGTCAGAAGGTTCAACAAGGGTCTACTGTGGTTGAGGAAAATAGAGTACTGAAATAGAAAATGACTGAAATGTGTCAAGCACGGGCCAATGGCCAAGGACCGCCCTTCTCTGTTCAGGGTTTCCCAGAATTCACACTCATCTCGACAACTACCATTCCGGTCTCATTGTCTGATCAATCCTATCCATATGGGTTCAGTCTTTATCCTAGCTGTACGACCACAACTGGAACTCCAGTTGCATGCTCTCAAAGTTTGCCATTGACAACCAATCAGACAACCAGTGTTGTTATTCCTGTCTTCACTGTCCCACAGCCGACGGTGGTGCAGAGGAAACCTCATGAGTCACAATTTGCTACCCTGAAAGAACAATACCACTCTCCTGAGTACCACTCGTACTTATTTGGTCTTCCTGCAAAGATTGAGAAGCCTGCCCGAAAGATGGCACATGATGGAATGACCCAAAGACTGAAAAGCTTAGAACAGCAGTTGAAAAACATGCAAGGGTTGGCAGGTCAGAAGAGTATTGCCTTCAAGGATCTATGTATGTTTCCTGATGTTCGTTTGCCACTTGGTTTCAATGTCCCCAAGTTTGAAAAGTATGATGGACATGGAGACCCCATAGCCCACCTGAAAAGGTATTGCAATCAATTAAGAGGTGCGGGAGGAAAGGAAGAATTACTGATGTCTTATTTTCGGGAAAGCCTTACGGGGGTAACCTCTGAATCGTTTACTAATCAAGACACATCTCGTTGGTATGTCTGGGATGACATGGCCTAGATCTTTTTCAAACAGTTCCAATACAACATCGATATTGCCCCGGACCGCAATTCCCTTTCCAACCTGAAGAAGAAACCAACTGAAAGTTTCAGGGAATATGCCATTAAATGGAGAGAGCAAGCGGCTAGAGTTAAGCCAGCCATGGATGACCATGAGCTAATCACTATCTTTCTTCAGGCGCAAGAGCCGGATTACTTTCAAAACATGATGTCCGCAGTTGGCAAATCCTTCTCGGAAGCGATCAAAATGGGAGAAATGGTAGAGAATGGCCTTAAGAGAGGCAGAATTTTAAGTCAAGCAGCTCTCAAAGCCGCAACTCAGGCTCTCCAGATTAAATCCGATAATCTTAGCGACATGAATGAGAAAGATGAAGAAATCATGATGGCATCAGGGTTGAGAAGAGGTCCTAGGAGAATATCCCGAAGGTATGACCAACCTCATCTGTTTTCCGATGATTCCCATGAGCACTACTATCCACCTCAGAACCCACAATACTCTTTTGATCCACCTGAGTATGTTGTCCAGCCACCAAGACACCCCAGAAGGCGAGCATCGCAAAATCTCCACCAGCCTCCACAGTATTTCCAAGTGTCTTATAACCCACATCCAGGCAAGGGGTATAAAGGAGAACAAAGATTGAAAGATAATTTTACACCAATAGGAGAGTCATATGCAAGCTTGTTTGAGAAATTAAAGCATTATGACATGATTGCACCTATTCCTCCAAATCATGTGGACTCACGTGCAAGAAGCTTTGACCCTTCTAAAAGGTGTGAATACCATTCCAATGCTTAGGGGCACGATGTTGAAAGCTGTCGGGATTTGAAAAGAGAAATAGAAAGGATGATCCAGGAAAATCTGATTGTGATCCAAGACACTGACACCCAGAATATCACGCAGAATCATTTACCTGCACACGATGATGCACACTTTATGGGGATGATGCGTGGTGACAGGGAGTATGAGAATCCTCTCGGGGACTTGCTGACTGAAGTTAACGATTTTGAAATTGGAGAAAGCTCTGCTGATTATGATGAGCAAATTCGTGGCTAAATGTCAAGCTTAGCAATTGAAAAGTCATTCCCTCCTCACGAGGAAGGAATCTTGGCGGCTTGTTTTGATGTTTTTTCTGTTATCTGGGTTATTTCAGGGTTGTGATCCAGATTTTATTTGTTTTATTGAGTCAAACCCTTCTATCCCTACGTTCTGTTTGTGTCAGTCTTGTCTGTCTGTTTTGTTGCTATTTTCATTATCCGGGTTATTTTAGGGTTGTAACTCGGATTTCAGGTTGTTTGTCTTGTTTTTAAGCCCTTCCATCCTTTACACAATGAAATACAATTTGTACTTTTGTGTCATTCCATGCTTAGTTCCTTCCTCGCTAGTTTTAGTGATATGACATGCATGCAAAAATTTTGGCCAGATCTTAAACACTGATTTAGTCTTGAATGAGATAAGTGAGAAAGAGACACTTTTGAGGATGAATAAAGAGTTGAAATACTTTAGAATTAAGGTTGAGTAAAATTCACCTTCAAATCATTGTGAAGATCGGGCTTGAGGATATTGAATCAACTGAAGCTTGGTTGAAAGTTTGACATTAATGGATGAAAATTGTCTTTCGACCACGACACACCAAGAAGATAGACATGTTCATCAACGCTATGATCGCAAAAACATAATATGTTTTGGCGTTCTCGAGGTTGGGAGACCCTTTTTCTTCTATCTAAACACTTTATACCCTTATCTACCCTTTTTGAGCTGGTGTCATTTTTCTTTGACCACCCTCTCTTGGAATCAAGTTTAGAGTCAAAAGTCCTAAAAAAGAGAGAAAATGAAAAAAAAGAAAGGAGTGAAAATGAAAAAAAATATTGGAAAAAAAAATCCATGCCCCAACAGTACAAACTGGGGTAACTCTTAGAAAGTTCAAATGAAAAAAAGAGAGAAGAAAAGAACAGTCAAAGGTCCACGCCTTAGAAAATAAAAGCTTGGGCAATTTGTTTTGAAAAAAAAAAAGAAGAAAGAAAGAAAATGTGAAAAAGAAAAGAAAAAATAGAAAAATATGTGAAAAAGAAAAAAAAATAGTTAGGTCAGATGTTTGAACTACGTTAGACCTGATTCCTAAAAAAGAGGATACGTAGGCAGCCTTACACGGTTCAGTCCAACCAAATAAGAATTCAAAAAAAAATCCAGAAAAATCCTCAGTAGCTAAAACTGGGGCAGAAATTTTATTTCACTTTTGAAAGAGTCGATTCCAAGAGTTGTAAGCCTACAACCCTTCATTTTGAGTCTACTTTGAGCCTTCATGCCGACCTTTCTTTCTAGACCTATCCAAAAACCTTCCAAATAAAGACCTCCCAATATGCCTTCAAGAATGCCAATTGAAGTATGCAATGAGGAACATGTGTCACACGACATAGAACATTGTCAAGTCGCTCACAAAAAAAAGGAAAAAGAAAAAGCAAAAGAAAATGAGAGAGTCTTACTAGTGAAAACCCTCACGGGCACTGTAACGCGATGGTAAGTAGAGAAAATAGATGAGAGAGGCTTGTTGGTGAAAACCCTCGAGGCACCACTAGTCAAAGATGAGTCGTGAAGCTGATGCAAAGAATTGGCACAAACAAGCCCGACTTCAAAGGTCATAGGAATGGTAAAAGGAAGATTATATCAGTTGGATAGATCGGCCGCTGAGTCCAAAATGCATGTCTTGATCATTAAGGCTAGTTACCATAAAAGAAAAAAAAAGAAAAAAAAAGAACTTTTTCTTCTGTCCTTCCGACAGGGGCATTTCTTGTTAATACTTGTTTCTTTGCGTCATGGTGTCCTTCACTCTGAGTCAGTCTTTGTCAAAACAAGCAAGAAAAGATTTCAAAATCTGCTATCAGCTGCACAAAATTGAGTTTGGCAAGCAATCCAATATTACAGCCAACATGCATTGAGGATTCATGCAGAGGCTTCCCCCCAAAAGACCATTGTCAGCCTACTTAGTGCAAGCAAAGATAACTGGTGATTCCCTCTAACAGTCAAATTGCTCCAAAAGGCAAGAAGCCATTCAAGATATCAGAAAAGGTCGCCTAAGCAAAGATCTCCTATTGGGATAAGGCTGACTGAACCACAAATACAAATGGCACTGGGTGTGAAACAATCAGGGTTGATGCAGAGCGAAAGTCTCTTGAAACCGACTCAAGTTGATTGAGCAAAATCCAAGCTGCCCAGGACTCAAGGACACAAACCGACTACCAGTTTTAAAATTGACAAAATTTTCTTTGTTTGAAACAGAAAGCAGTGCAAGGAAAGTTGTTAAAAAAAAAGAATTGAAGAGAAAGAGCCGACAAAGGTAAGTTTCTCAAATCTTTACCCTTTTTATTCTTGCTACTGTGCATAAATTGTTGCCATTGCTCTTCACATTTTTCCTCCTAGGATAAAAAGTCCTAGTCTGATGGATTTTCTCCCAATAAAAATCTTAGTCTGATGAATCTCTCTCCTAAAATAATAATAAAAAAGACCTAGTCTGATGAATTTTCTCTTAGGATCAACATCTTAGTCTGATGAATTTTTCTCCTAAGATAAGAAAACCTAGTCTGATGAATCTTTCTCCTACGATAGAAATCTTAGTCTGATGAATCTTTCTCCTAAGATAATAAAAAAGAAATCAAGTCTGATGAACTTTCTCCTAGGTTCAAAATCTTAGTCCGATGAATCTTTCTCCTAAGATAGAAAACCTAGTCTGATGAACTTTCTCCTAGGATAGAAATCTTAGTCTGATGAATCTTTCTCCTAAGATAATAAAAAAAAGAGACCTAGTCTGATGAACTTTCTCCTAGAATCAAATCTTAGTCTGATGAATCTTTCTCCTAAGATAGAAGACCTAGTCTGATGAACTTTCTCCTAGGATCAACGTCTTAGTCTGATGAATTTTTCTCCTAAGATAAGAAAACCTAGTATGATGAATCTTTATCCTAGGATAGAAATCTTAGTCTGATGAATCTTTCTCCTAAGATAATAAAAAAGAGACCTAGTCTGATGAACTTTCTCCTAGGATCAAAATCTTAGTCTGATGAATCTTTCTCCTAAGATAACAAAAAAAAAAGATACCTAGTCTGATGAACTTTCTCCTAGGATCAAAATCTTAGTCTGATGAACTTTCTCCTAGGATCAAAATCTTAGTCTGATGAATCTTTCTCCTAAGATAATAAAAATCTTAGTCTGATGAATCTTTCTCCTAAGATAAAAAACCTAGTCTGATGAGTCTTTCTCCTAGGATTAACGTCTTAGTCTGATGAATCTTTCTTCTAAGATACCAAAAAAAAAAAAATCAAAAAAAAAAAATTCGAAAAACCAAAAATCCTTCTTGATTCATTTTAGCGTAGGTACACAATTCAGTAGTCTCATTTTCCAACATAGGGTCTCCATTCCCTAGTTGATTTTATTTTTAGACATAGGGTCTCCACTCCCTAGTCGCTTTTCCAACATAGGGTCTCCACTCCCTAGTTGATTTTAGACATAGGGTCTCCACTCCCTATTCGCTTTTCCAACATAGGATGTCCATTCCCTAGTTGATTTTATTTTTAGACATAGGGTCTCCACTCCCTAGTCGCTTTTCCAACATAGGGTCTCCACTCCCTAGTTGATTTTAGACATAGGGTCTCCACTCCCTATTCGCTTTTCCAACATAGGATGTCCATTCCCTAGTTGATTTTATTTTTAGACATAGGGTCTCCACTCCCTAGTCGCTTTTCCAACATAGGGTCTCCCATTCCTAGTTGATTTTACTTTAGACATAGGGTCTCCACTCCCTAGTCTTCTTTCCAACATAGGGTCCCACTCCCTAGAAGACACCGACATAACTTGGTGATCTCTTCCTAACAACAGCATAACATGTTGATCATTCCCTCACACTGGCATAACCCAGTGATCTCTTTTCCCCAGGCAACGACATAACCTATCAATTTTCTTTCCAACATAGGGTCTCCACTCCCTAGTTGATGTTACCTTTAGGCATAGGGTATCCACTCCCTAGTCTACAATAACTCCGGGTGCACCATTCCCGGCTTTTCATCGCTTTCAATAATAAGGTAGCATAGATTTTATTACAATAACTCACAAAATTTTCCTAGTGAAAACTGGGGCAGAAAATTTCGTTCGTTTGTTTTGATTTTGCGCAGATTACAATTTAGGACAATGGATTCGAGACGACCAAAAGAAGACGTCTCAATTCAGAATAAAAGAAAAGAAGAAAAAGAGAAGACCAAACCCAAAGTGTAGAAGCGGAAATGATATAGACTACTCAAGACAGATTGAAGTCACAAGCTATGCATGCCCCTTCTTGATCCGAAAAATTGAAGAAAATTGAACCAGCACCTAGAACTAACAAGCATCAAGATTCAGATAAGAGTCTGTATAAAGAAGCAACCAAGACTCAAGATCAAGCTTTAGAAGCCTCATAGATAGGAATCTTGTAACTCGTAGTTGATAGGTTTAGTTTAGTCTTTTTCATTTTGATTTTGGTGTAATAAGGAGCTCAACAAGCAGCAACAACAACAACATCAGTTAAATTACAGCTTCCCGGTAGTCCCAGCTACCAAAACTTCCAGAACTACACTGACCTGATTCCATTATAGCCAAGGATATGTAGGTAACTTCTGAAGCAAGGTTCAGTCAAACTTTTTCAAAATGCTTCCAAATGGAGTACCAAACGGGAAAAAATTGCTCGTAGTTGCTCACTTTATCTTTGTCCGAAAATTCTTCATGTTCTCGAGCAAAGAGGGGAAGCTGTGAACACCTAATTTTTGCCCCGCATGGAAATTACTCCTAAAAATAATCAAAAAAATGATCTTAATAAATTTTAGGAACTTTTCTTTATTTAGTTGTATTTCATGCATGTTTACTACTTTAAAATTATAGAAAAAATCATAAAAAATTATTTCATTTTTCATTTTGTGCCATTTGGGTTTAAACTGCATTTTTAGGATTTAGTTACATTATCAAATACATCTTCTAAAAAAACAAAATTGCATTCGTAGGTTAGTTAATCAATTAGTTGCACTAGTCCATCACTAGATAAAATAAATACACAGGCTAGCCAGGAAATAGATTTAAACTAAATTTGAGTTTAAAGTGGCTAATTCTACAAAGTATAAAAGAAGAGAAGGCTGTTAAGGCTAAATTCACACTGGGCTAATTTTCATGGCCCAATTCCCTCAAATCAACTCAAAACCTGCCTGCCTACCCACCCGACCCGCTTCACTCACCTATTAAAACAAACAAAACCCTCCCTCTTCAAAAAAAAAAACCCTAGCTAAGCCGCCACCCCCTCCTCATCTCTATCACCCTCTCATCTTCAACAAGAGGACCTAGACCCCTAAGACAAGGACGGCGCACCCCCCTCCTCTTTTCTTTCCTCTTCATCTTCCTCACCCTCCATCTACACACATAAATTTTTCTCCCTTTTTTTTTTCAAAATGACTACCTCAAACCACCATTTCCTCCATCTCCCTAACCAACGACCGCTAGAAGAACAAGAAATGCACACAAAAAATATTTTAAGTTGTTTTCTTTCGAATTTTCTGCTTCAAAGATAGAGTTCGTTTGAGGCGTTGAAGTTTGAAGCGAGTTTGCTATCGAGGTTCAAAGTCTCAGTTTTGATTCATATTTGCTGGAAATTAGTGGCCGTTTTCAAGCTCTGTCACTGCCTTCATCTTAGTCAGGTTGTGTTTTCAAGCTCCGTCTATGTTTGCTGGAAAGATAGAGTTTGTTAATTCCGCGTAGCTAAGTTCTATACCAGTTCTTCTTCACCTTTATTTGGTTCAATTTTTGCTTGTTTCGCTACTGTCCAGGTATTTTGCCTTAGAATCTGTATCTCTGCACTCCCAGTGTGTTTAAAGAAACTGCTTAAGCTACTTGTTTCTCTCTGACTGTCTCAATACCTATTGCTAGTTGAACACTTTATGCAAAATGATGATTCATGTTCGAAGTGTGTTGAGGTCGAATAAATCGGTGATACAACTTTGTAAATAATGGATGTAAGTGACGGAATGGAATAGTTCGTAAGTGTAATTGGTTCAGTTCAATCAGTCATGAGCTTCTTCATGTTCCAATTAGATATAATTTGGTATGGTATTTGATTTACTTGGTCTTTACTTTACTCCTTGGGTGTTTCGCACACTTCGGTACCTATCTTGTAAGTCATGTAAACTTCAGTAGCAGAACACTTGGACAGAAGTGTCATCTAAGTGATATGAAACACCCAATTTACATATGCAAATAGCGGTAGGGAGTGTGCATCAAACATGTCTTCAGAAATATTATTTTCAGTACAATCCAAAAAAAACATAATGGTCTTGTCTCCTAATCCATCTCTCCCATTGCATATTCCTCTGTATTCTCCAAGTTGAAGTAAAATTTCAATGGTTTAACTGGTTTACAAGTTAATGATACAGCAACACAAACAATGAACAATTTACATAGAGTTATTTGGTGTAATAGAATTATATTATGGGTTTGCCCATCTTGAGTAAAGGCTGTTGTAGTAAAATACAATCATGTGCTCTTGCTAATTAATGACGAACTATTCAATTTGATTTTTTGTTGCATTTATATTCTTCCCTGACGGTCAAAAGCTTCCTTGGCCAAATCGTTCTGAATAATCAATTTTGAACACCATAGTTTGTTTTAGGCGTGATTCATACTAAATCATCATGACTATGGGTACAGTTCCCGTGGCATAGTCGTGACACGCAATCTCCAATTCGGGTGTGCATTTCATGTGACCCGACCATAACTTCGAATAATTAATAAAATCACACGTAGCAATTGCGGGTGCTTTTCATGTGACGTGGTTGTGATGTTTCTAAAAACAACAAGTGCACGCCATCGTGACTTGTCCCAAGATAAATCCATAAAATATCGAAAAATGATTTATAGACATATCCTGTAAGCTAAAATACCACTTTTTGATAAAGATTCCAAAACCTAGAGAATAATTGAATATCGCCTTAAATAGGCATTTTTAATCGTCATGACCATAGTCATGACTATACAATCTACACTCGGGTGTGGCAACTCATGTCCCCGACTCTAACTCAAAACATTAATTAAAATAAACATGTTTTAAATCGCGGGTACATTTCATGTGGCGTGGTTTGCAACGTGTCCAAAAATAACAAGTGCACGTCATCGTGACTTATATTAAAATAATTCCATAAATATTAAAAAGCGGCTAAAAAGTAATAAGGATAAAATGCACAATAGGTTTAAAATATATAAATAATCAGATAATTTAGGCCAAATATTAATAGTTAAGCGACCGTGCTAGAACCACGGAATTCGGGAGTTCCTAACATCTTCTCCCCGGTTAATAGAATTCCTTACTCGGATTTCTGGTCGCAGACAAATCAAAATAGAGTCAAAATTTCCTCGGTTTGGGATTCTAAAACAAAACGGTGTCCCGGAGCATCGTGAAAAATCCGGGTGGCGACTCTGAAAATAATAATAAGTCCCAAAACCGAATAATGTCACTTAAAGTGGAAAAACTCCCTTATTACCCTTCATTAATCCGGGGGTGGAAAAAGGAGGTGTGACAAGCATAACAATAAGCAAGAAAGAAATGATTGTATAGCTTTTTCTCAGTGAATAATGATGATACAAATGACTGGAATTCCCTATTCTATAGTAGAGAAATCATAATCATGGTATACTTGTAATTACAGAAGAAAATCGTATAAACAACTGATTTAGCACTACTGATTTGATCTGTTACGAGATTCACGCCACGATCCTCGACCAATCACGGATATCTCGCTCTTTCTGTTACTAAGATATTCCGATATTACTCGAAGTCTATCTCTTCTGGCTTCGATTGATACCGACGTCGATCTAGAAAGAGGCTTCGATGCAACGTCCCAGTCTCGATCAAATAGTGAAATTGGGTAGCCCCGACTTTTACCGTATACAGATAGTCCCCTCGTTTCTTGGAATATAATGATAAAAAACGAATTGAGCCTCGTTTTTATATGACCTCGATAGATAATAATGTCATCCTTGTGACATAAGCGATGGCATTAACCGAAATATCCCGTCGGTACAGTTCCCCAAACAATTAATGTGCGTCAGTGGGCGGTCGGCCACTGGTGCCGTCGAACTGTCACAGTAAATCTATAAATATGGCTTCTTTTTGCTGAATCAAACTTTACTTTCATCTTCCTCAATTCTTTTAAGTTTTTAACTCTCTCTCAATCTCTTCTCTTTCATTACTCCTTAAGTCATCTCCGCTAGCTTCGAACCACCAGAACTTACTATTTTCCTCTTTCTTCAACTCATATAATGGCGAAAAACATCCAAAACCGTTCCTCAAAAGGAAAAAGCTTCCTCTTCTTCTTCTTCACGGCCGTCCGGTGATAAAACGTCGGCGAAACCGCTCCCTGAGGAGTATGTTCCCGGCCCGTGTGTTCTTAAATCTGACTTCAAAATCGAGAATCCTCCATTGGTCCCTGGTCGATGTGAGCACGTATCGAGGTATATCTTCTCGATAACGATGGGATATCTCGAGGATATCAAAAGGGATTGCAACTGGGGGGACAAAGTTGTAGAGATCCCTTCTCTTGAAGAATGCATCACTACCCACATGAAAGGGTTTCTAAATGTTTACACTTATCCTTTGACGTTGAGCCCCCTCGATCCAATCATCATTGACTTCTTCGGTCAATATCAGGTGTTTCTAGGCCAAATACATCCTTCCTTTTGGCGCATTGTGATCATGCTCCGATTCTTCACCGACAAAGCTGAGGGGTTGTCGTTCACTCTCGACCACCTTATCTGACTGTACAGTCCCCGTATCTTTCGGGGATTAATAAAGCTACAATGTTGAGAAACCAAGTCTTTGTTATCGAGCATCGATGAGGAAAAAATCAAGGATGGATGGGCCAGTTTGTTCGGGTGAGAACCTGTGATATTATCCCGACGGAAAAAATGCCATTTCTCAAGAAATGGAACCCGAAGCGTAAGTAGCACCTTACTTGTAGGTTCTCATATTGTGTTTTATTTTCTGCTTCATCTAATAACTTATTTCGTTATGCAGTGGTTTCCTGGGTGCCTCAAGAGGTTCCTGACCTCGAGAACTGGGTTCGGAAGCTTGCTTCGACTTCTTTCCATGACGAGCGCTGTTGGCACGTCTTGGCAAAGGGACGATGGGAAGCAAAGAACCATGGTAAGTTTTCTTTTTCATACCTGATGCATTGAATGAACTTCTTTTTATTCACTTAGTCTTTTCTCGTGCAGGCCTGAACAAAGATGCAGTCTTGAGGCCTCCGAGTAGCGAGGAAGAGGCTATGGCCCCGGCTCCAAAGCCGGGAAAAGATAATAAGAGGAAGATGGTCTTAAAATCCGAGGACTCGAAATCCCAAAAGGCAGCAGCTCGAATACCCAAGAGGAATGTTATCCCTCTTACTATAGAGTCAGTCCCAAGGCTGAGAGAAGAAGAAGAAGAAAACAAGAGCGGTGATTCGGCGCTTGTGACACGAGTGAGGAAGACTTTCGAGACCGCTAAGTCATCTAAATTGGCGGCGGTTGTCGATACCCTGCCTCATGATGAGGAGGTTTCGAAGAAAGATTCAGGCAAAGTCCCCAAATCACCTAACCCATAAGGGATGCTCGGGCCATAAGGACTCCTGAAATAGGCGGAGTCCCCGGTGAGGAGGATCCCTTTCGGGATTGCTTTACCGGGGTTGATGATGTCTCTGATCTCAATGTCGCATCCAACGTCTTCGAAGAGGCCCAACGCCTTCTGAGCCGAGTAAGTATTGTAGTTTTCTTTCACCTTTCCTTCTTTCTGTCTAACTTCTATCTTTTCCCATACATGCTTTTTTCTAAGTCTCGGGCTGACTTAAGCCAATATGAGGCCGATCTCCAAAGGCTTTAAGAGGAGAGTAATACTCTCAAGATTCTCTGTGGGCAGAAGGACGGGGAGGATGATGGAAATGACTCAGACGTATTTAGTAAACTGTTCCTTCCTCCGAAAGGATGGGCTGGCTCTGATACCACTATATAAGGAACAGAGCCAGAGACTCCAAGAAAGCAAACTATATCATAGATACAAAAATTTTCCTACAAAAAGGGCTTGCTATTGTCAAGCTACACTAACAATTAATTTTCTTATAGTCGCAAAAGTTTTCCTACATAGGGACTGGCTTCACAACCTATAATGGACGTCTTGCCAAGCTACAAAACTCAGAAAACTTTTGTACTATAACCAACCTTAGCTGTTATAACTCAGAAAAGCTGACTTTGCTAAAGCTTGCAAGGAGGATGCCGAGATGAACGAGCATGTAATAATTCTCTTGAAAAATTATGAGCTCGATCCAATGGTGGAAGCTAACGTTTCGATGTCACAGTTGTAGCAAAAAATGAGAAGATCGAGCTACTCCAGAAGGAGGTCGATCAAGCTAAAGCTGACTGTCACAAGTGGAAAGAAGGCATGGACCGCTTCACTGCCGAGAAAGAGACCGCTTTAGCTCAGTTGTCATCGGTCAAAGTCCAACTTCGGAGTGCTTGGGAGAAGTGCTCGATTCAGGCCAAGGGGATCAAGGAGCTCGAGGCTTAGCTAGCTGAGGCCAAATCTGGGGCCGAAAAAATGAAGGCCGAGGCTGATAAGTCGGTGGCCATATATCTGGCTAATGCCGAGGCTGCTCAAGCACAGTTTTTGAAGGAGGTCGTCGATCGAGCGCAGTAGATTACCGAGCTTGTCAATACCAGTCCTAGAGAGAGACTCTCGAGGAGATCCACGCTCGAGGTTTTGACCTTTCTGAGGAGATAGCACATGCAAAGGTGAATGAAGCTGATGCCATGCTACTGGCCTCTTCCGATGATGATGACAATGATGAAGGCATTAAGAGTGGTTCCGATAATGATGAGGGTCCCAAAGAGGAAGCTTCCCCCGAGGAGGGAGTCATCCCCGATCGTAGTTAGGACACTTGTATTTTTGTTTTTCTTTCCTTTGTGTAGGACCCTTGTCGATCCTTTGTAAATGCCATTGTTCAAATATGTATAAAAGTGTTTCCTTCTTGAACCCCGTCTCAATTTTTGCCTTGCGATAATTTCAAACCTGTTTTGTGTCTTGTAAAATTTTGACATACTTTATGCCTCTCGAATAATATTAGGGCTTCGATTTTTGGGCAACTTGGCCAAAGCCACACTAATACTGCTTTTGTAGTTGAGTGAGTTTTTAATCGAACTCGAAGTAATAGAACCCTTAGGTTTGAATTGAACGAGAATGGGCTCTCAAACTGTAGCCGAATGAGTTTTTACTTGAACTCGAAGTAGTAAAACCCTTAGGTTTGAATTGAGTGAAAACAGATTCTCGAACTCAGAAATGTAGTGGCCCTTAGACTCTTCGAATCGGGCCGATATGGCCTCAGAAGAATGGCTTTTCCCTTTTTGGCGTAGAGATTTTATAAGGATTTCGTTATGCCTTAGCTGAATTTTTTACCCATTGGGTTTTTTGAGGGTTTAATATTGATCGAAACCCTTTTCTTTTTATGCCTTAGCACAAATTTGTATTTAAACAATTCGATACCTCTTAAGGTTTTTCGAGGGCTGATATTATCGAAGCCTTTTGATTATTTTGCCGAGGGTAGCCTTTTTTAATTGATTTTCACAAGAATTTGAAGACCAGTTTTTATTTCAAAATTCGGACGTCTCTGAGCCGCGTTAGTTTGGCCGTAGCTTTTGGGTATGCCTCTTGGGATTTTTCCTAATAACACTTCTAACTTGTTCAAAGTGTTAGTCCCCGAGTATGGTGTCCTTGGCCTATAAAATCAGGGTTGCCTATTTGAGGTCTTACGCTTTCGATTTTGATAATTTGAACATGTTGATTTTTGACGGCAGTTCCCGAGTATGGGGTTGATCGTTTGAGGTGTAGCTGTACATGACCCTTAAGCCAGTTTTCACGAGAGATCATAAGTGTGGAACTTGTAAAGTAGAAATTTTCATTAAGGCACAATATGTCTGGTAAGGAAAGTACTTCTTTCAATAGTTCATACATGCATACATGTTTTTCCATTAGGGCTCGAGTAATCTACACGGACACGATTCATTCGACCGTTTGGCCCATTACAAAGTTTTTCTATCGAGACCCTGTTGGCGTGAAATATTTTCCTTGAAAATGAAACATCCGAGGGTAATGCCCCTAGTATTCGAGGTTGATTGTAAAGAAACCTTGGATACTCTAAGTCAGCACGAACAATGGTTGCCTCATTAAAAACCTTGCCGAAAAACCCATTTGGGATAAAAACCGGACAAAGGAAAAAAGAGTGCAACGCATGCTTTAAGATTCTAATAGATTCCTGCTTGAAGAGGACTTCGATACCTTTGCTCAAACACCTGAAAATAAGTTAGTGTAAAATATAAATGAAAAAAGAGAAGGTCATACCTTAACAATAATATCACTTGAGGAGTGAGATGTTCCCAATTATTTGGTAGTTGCTCGCCTTTTATCATGCCTAGCTTGTAAGATCTCTTTCCGACGATATCGAGGACTTGATACGACCCTTCCCAATTTGGGCCGAGTTTTCCTTCGTTAGGGTCTCGAGTGTTGAGGGTGACTTTTCTCAGAACCAAGTCCTTCGATTATAATATTTTTCTCCATTTTCCCTTAGCGTCGTTCATCCTTTTCTTCAGATTCTGAATGATGGTCTTGTTTGTCAATTCGGCTTATCCACTTCTATGATGATATGGTGTCGATAAGATCCTCTTTATTTTGTGATCTTCGAGAAACTTTGTTATTTTGCTTTCGATGAATTGTTTTCCATTGTCGCATACAATCTCAGCAAGTATCCTGAATTGGCATATTATGTGATCCTAGATGAAGTCTATAACTTCTTTTTCTCTGAATTTCTCGAAGGACTGTGCTTCAACCAATTTAGAGAAATAGTCATTCATTAATAAAATGAACTTAGCTTTACCTGGGGCCGATGATATCCATCCCCCATTTCATAAATGGCCATGAGGATAGGACTGAATGAAGTTGCTCTCGGGGCTAGTGGAGCATTGGTGCATACCTTTGACACTTATCACATTCGAATGAATTATTTAGTGTATTTCTCCATACTGGCCCAATAGTAACCTGCTCTGATGATTTTGTGAACTAGTGATTCAGCACCGGATTGGTTTCCACAAGTACCGTCGTGAACTTCTCGTAGGACATAATAAGTGTCCCCTGGTCCCAAGCATACTGCTAACGGTCCATCGAACATCCTTAAGTATAATGTTCCATCCTCAGCCAATGTGAATCGAGCGGCTTTTGTTCATAGAGTCCTTGATTCCTTAGGGTCCGATGGGAGCTTTCCGTTTTTCAAATACTCAATGAATTTATTCCTCCAATCCCAGGTTAGGATTGTGGAGTTTATCTCGGCATAACCTTTTTTCGATTACTGACTTCGAGAGTTGAACAACAGTCCCCGAGCTGATTTCATCGTCCTCGACTGATGATCCCAGATTTACAAGGCCATCGGCTTCACTGTTCTGTTCTCGAGGCACATGCTGCAAAGTCCATTCTTTAAAACGATGTAATGTCACTTGTAGAGTATCCAAATACCTTTGCATTCTATCCTCTCGAACCTCGAAGGTTCTATTTACTTGGTTTTCTACCAGTAAGGAATTGCATTTGGCTTTGATGACTTCCGCTCCCAAGATTTTATCTAGTTCGAGACCTACAATCACGGCCTCGTATTTGGCCTCATTGTTATCAACTTAGAAGTTTTAATAGATTGCCTAATAGTATTTCCCGTGGGCGGCTTCAAAATGATGCCTAGTCCAGACCCTTTCACATTTGAAGCGCCGTCTGTAAAAAGGATCCACATCCCCGATGATGTACCCGATTTTAACAAAAGTTCCTTTTCGACTTTGGGTACGAGGGATGGCATGAAGTTGGTCACGAAGTCTGCTAAAATTTGTGACTTGATGGCCGTTCGGGGTTGATATTCGATATCATACCCATTGAGTTCGACGAGCCATTTGACCAATCGACCCGACAGTTCGGGCTTATGTAAAACATTACGAAGCGGTTAAGTGGTTATCACACATATTAGGTGACATTGAAAATACGGTTTTAGCTTCCTAGAGGCGCTTATTAGAGAAAGTGCCAATTTTTCTAAGTGTGGATATCGAGTTTCTGCTTCTCCTAGAGTTCGACTTACATAATAAACAGGAAATTCCGTACCTTGCTCTTCTCGAACTAGGACACCACTTACCGCAGTTTCTGAGACCGCTAAGCATAAGTAGAGTTTTTCATCTGCCTTTTGAGTATGAAGCAATGGTGGGCTCAAGAGGTATCATTTTAATTCTTCTAACGCCTGCTAGAATTTCGGGTTCCAGGAAAAGTTATTCTTCTTTTTGAGTAGTGAGAAGAACCTATGGCTCCAATCTTACGATCTCGAGATGAATCGACCTAAGGCAGTTATCCGCTCTGGTAGCCTTTGTACGACTTTAATGTTGTCCACGGCTGTGATGTCTTCGATAGCCTTGATTTTATCGGGGTTGGTCTCGATCCCCCGATTTGACACCATAAAGCCGAGGAACTTGCCTGAACTGACCCCGAAAGCACATTTCTCGGGGTTGAGCTTCATGTTGTATTTTCTCAGTATCTTGAATGTTTCCTGCAAATGTGTCAAATGGTCCTCTGTGTGCAGGGACTTAAACTAGCATATCATCAATACATACTTCCATTGAATTACCTATTTGTTCTTCGAACATTTTATTTGCTAGGCGTTGGTAGGTAGCACCTGCATTTTTAGCCCAAAAGGCATTACGTTATAACAATATGTGCCATAATTAGCGATGAATGAAGTCTTTTCCTGATCCTACGGGTTCATTTGAATTTGATTGTACCCGCAGTAGGCGTCGAGAAAACTAAGGGTATCGTGGTCGGCTGTGGCATCGATTATGCGATCGATGTTAGGTAGAGGAAAAGAGTCTTTGGGGCATGCCTTGTTTAAATCTTTATAATCTACACACATCCTAAGTTTGTTACCTTTTTTAGGGACTATGACTATATTTGTTACGCCCCGCAATAGTACATCGATATTATGTGCCGTAGTATTATATTACGATGATGTTACTCCTTACAGTACTATATTACGATGATGTTACGCTTCGCAGTATTAAATTACGACGATTTTGCACCCTGTAGTATTGTACGTTGAATTTTTCGTAAGGTAATTGACATCAGTTCAAGGAAAAGATTATTTGGAGATTTTAAGAATTATGCTATTTCAAACAAGTAATGATTAAATTCGTGAAGGTGATAGGGAAAGCAAGTCAAAGAAAATGAATTTTCGTCCAAGTTTGGCATGTTGGGATAAAATTCGGGCCGAGCATTAATACCTGATATTTATGGACTAGTACAATACAAGGTACCATATGACCATGATAGTAGAATGTATAAAGTATATTAAAAATAAGTAAAATTTTAATTAATTTGAGATAATTCTTAATTATGCGAGTAATTGGTTAATTACCGGGTAATGAGACATTACCTAATAAGTGGATAAAGATCTAAATTTTACATTACACCCCACCCCCACGTGGAAGTAGGCCACACCTTAAGAAAATGACTCTTAGTCATTTCTTATTAGGTGGAAACTTAATTCACTAAATATAAGACACCTCAACTCTAAAGGCTTACCATACAAACCATATAGACAATAAGACTTACTTACAAATCATATAGACAATAAGACTTACCATACAAACAATCTGACGTGAGGATTAGAGATTAGTAAGGTAACTTTGTTCAATTTGTTACCAAATTTCGTGAAAATCCCTACAAAATAGTAGCAACGAGATTTCTTCAACCAAATTCTAACAAGAATTATTAGAATCTTAACAACGTAAAAGTTTTGCGGTTGGTGCAACCTTTTCCAAGAATATCATACAGATTTTTTCCTACTCCAGGTATGTTAAGGCTATCCCTTCTTTCTTTTTGGCATGATCCAAATAATACAGATGAAACGAGAAAAATACGCAACTTTCATAAATGACTCTATTCATAGAAATACTAGGGGTCTCTATATTCTTGATTCCCATGTGAATTATTATTATATCTTCTGTTCACGGGTCTAAAAAATATACGTATTTGATAAAGTTTATCCGAAATGCATATTGATTTTTACGGCATTCCGAGAAAATCTTATGGCGTTATATACGCACCATCACCTGATCAGCTAGTATACGTTGATGATTTGCCCACAGTGGCCGAGACAATATGATGGGATGCCCTCAGAGGCTTGATGATATTATGAAATATGTACCTATGCACGACATTACATTCATATGCATATGCATGACACTAAAATTATTTGATGATTTACACAGTTATCCAAAGTTACAGGTTGAGTCATTTACTCTATATTTCCATCCATGTTTGTTATGTACTTATTTATGTGCCTTACATACTCGGTAATTATTCGTACTGACGCCCTTTTTGCCTAGGGATGCTGCGTTTCATGCACGCAGGTCCCGATAGACAGGTCGAGATCCCTCCAAGTAAGCCATCAACTCAGCGGAATATGTTGGTGCGCTCCATTTGCTTCGGAGTTGGTTTTTTGGTTAGTATAATTTAGACGTGTATTGTTTGGTATGGTGGGACTCTATCCCGACCTTTATAAAAATTATGTATTCTTAGAGGCTTGTAGACAAATTCCATGTACATAAAGATTGTATGGCCTTGTCGGCCCATGTTCAGTATACGAGTGGTTATTTTGGTCTTGTAGGTACGCATGTCTTATGTATTAGTTGGTATCACATGTTGTATTCTACTTATCTCACGGTATCCTTCCGGCTCAGTTATCTATGATAGTATGACATGAAAAGATATATTATGTTGGTACTCGATTAAGTAATCGCGGCCTATCGGTTTGGGTAGTGACAATATTTTCTAACCATTCAAGATATTTTACTTCCCGAATGTATCCTATTTTGAGAATTTAGTTACCTCGTCCTCGATGAATGCGTGTTTTACCCGGACTGGGGCCTTCTCTTTTGTTTCATTGGCCTGTACTTTGGGTCCAAACTCAATCGATGTGTCGTTATTTCTGGTGGGATTCCTGTCATGTCTAAGTGCGACCAAGAAAAACAATCCATGTTATCAGTATGAAATTTAATGAATTTCTTCCTAAGTTCAGGGGTTAAACTCGTACACAGGTATACCTTTCGTTCGGGCAGGTACTCGATCAATATAATCTATTCCAGCTCTTCGACTGTTGATTTGGTGGCGTCGGAATCTTCTGGAATAACTAAGGATAGAGGGATCCAATAATCGTCGTCTTCTTCTTACATTCCCTACTTCTCCGATTCAGTCGAGGCCGATGGTTGTGATTGCTATTTGGCCTCTTATTTTCCTTTGATCTTCGATCTCTATGACGTTGAAAGTGCCGATACCGGTATTACCTCATCGACCACAAATATTTCCTTTGAAGGATACTGCTCCCCATATACTATTTTCACCCCGTCCGGTGTCAGGAATTTCATCATTTGGTGGAGAGTCGAAGGGACTGCCCTCATATTATAGATCCAGGGCCTCCGAGTATGGCGTTGTACCTCATGTCGCCCTTGATTACATGGAACTTGGTTTCTTGAATATTTCCAGCCATTTTCACTAGTAAAATGATCTCTCCTTTAGTCGTTTCACTGGCCATGTTAAAACCGTTCAGGACCCGAGATGCGGGCACGATTTGATTTTGTAGGTCGAGCTGCTCCACGACCCTCGGTCAGATGATATTTGCCGAGCTACCTGGATCTACTAAAACACGCTTAACTTGAATTTTATTCATAAAGATAGAAATTACCAGAGCGTAGTTATGGGGTTGAGAAATTCCTTCTTCTTCCTCATCGTTGAATGATACAGTTCCTTCCGGCACATAATCTCGAGCCTGTTTTTCCCTAGTAATTGACACCTTAGTGCATTTGAATACGAGCCCTTGTGGGATATCGACCCCGCCGACGATCATATGGATCACATGTTGTGGCTCTTCCTGTTTATTTTTCCTGTTGGCGTCCCTTTCTCTGAAATGATTCTTGGCTCGATCACTTAAGAACTCTCAAAGGTGACCCTCGTTAAATAGTCGGGCTACCTCCTCTCTTAGTTGCATGCGATCCTCAGTTCTGTGGTCATGTGTGTCGTGATACTTACACATCAGATTGGGGTTTCTTTAGGAATGATCGATCTGTATGGGCCTGTCCATCTAGTATCTTTGATTCTTCCAATTGCTGATACATTACCTAATGCGTCGATATTAAAGTTATACTCCGACAATCGAGGTGCTTCTGTGGGATCGGCGTGCTTATCAAAACTACTTTTGATCATAAGTCCTCGATAACTCTATCCTCGATCACTTCTTCGATCATTTTGGGTGGAATTGAATCCAGGACCGCCGTTCCTACGATCTGTGATGTATGGTTGATATCGGTCTTTGTTCGAACGAGATTCCCTATCGATATCTCTCTAATTTCTGGTTGCGGACCTGTTCAGATATATGGAACCAGAAGGAGTTCCTAATTGGTCATCTCTGAATCTGATCTTCGACTGGTACCGATTATGCACACTGGCCCAGGTTATCGTCGGATATTCAATTAAGTTATGCTTCAGGATGCTATCGAACTTCGTTCATTCAACCCCTGAGTGAAGGCTTGAACAATCCAATCATCCGTGACCGAAGGAAACTCCATGCGTTCCATTTGGAATCGGGACACGAACTCCCTAAGCATTTTATTATCCTTCTGTTTTACTTTGAAGAGGTCCAATTTTATCGTCGCAACCTTTAGGGCCTCGACATGTGCCTTTACGAAAGACTCCGCCAACATGGCAAATGAGTCAATGGAATTTGGCGGTAGATTGTGGTACCAAATTATTTCCCCCTTCGATAAAGTCTCTCCGAACTTCTTCAATAGAACATATTCGATCTCATTACCTTCCAAATCATTACCTTTGATGGCACATGTATAGGAGGTGACATGCTTGTTGGGATCGGTGGTCCCATTGTACTTAAGTATATCCAGCATACGTAACTTTTTGAGAATGGGCTTCGGAGCTGCATTTGGAGGAAATGGCTTCTGTACAAATTTCTTCGAATCTATCCCTTTCAAAATTGGAGGTTCCCCCGGTATCTGATCAACTCGGGAGTTGTACGTTTCCACTTTATTATCATTTGCCTCAACTTTTTTCTCTCCCGACTCAATTCGTTTGGTGAGCTTCTCGAGCATCTTCATTATTGCGGGATCAGTCCCCGGTTCGTTATTATTCGACCTTTTTAGTACTGGCTTGGTCCGGCAGGCAGCTTTTGCTTCGACCTCACTCGGAGTTCTATGTTGATTTTGTAGCTGTGCAATAGCATCTTGTTGGGCCTAAGCATCTCAAATATTACTTGGAGACTGACTCCTCCATCTCCTCCGCCCTGTGTACCTTGACCACCAGTTCGGCCTTCTCTGTGTAAAATTCCTTTTGGGTCCGTGCCCAGATTCTCATTCAAAGCAATGTGTGAACTGACATCGACTGGGTTGGAAACCAGTGCTCCCCCGAGATCAGCTTGTGGCACCTCGACCCCTGGAGCAATTACATTGTCATTTTTCGCGTGAAATCTGAAGCCATTGTCACCATGTGCGGGTGTGTTTTTTGAGTTTGACATGTTTTTAACCTGAAAGAAAAAAATACTTGACAAAAACAAGTGTAATGTAGTGTGTGGTATCAGAATTCGTATTGAATAATCACTATTATCCTTAGCACCACGGTGGACGCCAAACTGTTTACGATAAATTTTGGATAATAATTAAACTTATATTGTGGTTTTAAGGATATATGATTTCACCCAATACTAATTGATAAACGAGAAAGAAAGTGACTGAATTAAACTGTAAAATAAATCAAATCAGTATGCAAGCTAAGCCTCGACCTTGAAATGATGTATTCTCGAGGTAATAGTAATACAAGAACGACTAAGATAAAATAATTTTGATGAACAGTAAGCAGAACAATAAGTAAGAAAGAAATGATTGTATAGCTTTTTCTCAGTGAATAATGATGATACAAATGACTGGAATTCCCCTTTATATAGTAGAGGAATCCTAATTATGGTATACTTTTAATTACAGAAGGAAATCATATAAAAAACTGATTAACCGCTACTGATTTGATCCGTTCCGAGATTCACGCCACGATCCTCGAACAATCGCAGATATCTCGCTCTTTTTTACTAAAATATCCCGATATTACTCGAAGTCTATCTCTTCTGGCTTCGATTGATAGAGGCTTCGATCTAGAAAGAGGCTTTTATGCAACGTCCCAGTCTAGATCAAATAGTAAAATTGGGTAGCCCCTATTTTTGCATATACAGTGTCAATTGTAAAGTGATATTAGATGATATAGTTACAATACCAACATTACGACTACTTTGTATCATCGGACATTTATGTTCAGTTGACAATATAAAGGTTGTTTTTCTTGTGAATCTAAAAGATTTGTTATTTTTCTAAATTGGTTGCGTATAAGCAGGGGCGAGCACAAGATTTTTAGTAAGTGGTATCAACATTTAAAGAAGTAAAACGAATGAATATATTACTGTAACAACATCATATTTTAAAGAAACACAATTCAAGATACTATTACAAAATCTCCATCGATGAGTTTTCAGTTTTTGAAATTTATCCATAATAGACTCATGAAGAATATTATTAAATACTTCTTTTTAAATCCAAGATAGACTCGTTTGGTAATGAGTTTGACCTTTTTAAAAAAAGATAAGAGAGGTTCCAGCATCCTTATATAGTACCTCCATTTTTATTTGAGGAGTCGAAGGTTCATGGTTTTTACATTTTTTCAAAATAAGGTTCAAAATTTCAAAAGAACTAAATCGGCTTATAGTGAGTCGAACCTACCACCTCCAAAGGTTACCTGCAGCCCATTACCAGCGCCAATGACGTTCGAGTCTTTTTTTTATTTTTTATAATTTAGTGGTTTTGAATATCATTTGCACATATATAAATTAAAAATTTGTCGATAAAACGATGTAGGATGACACCTCTTGGATGAACATACATCCGCCCTGCGTATAAGTTTTTGTTTGTTCTTGAAACTCGAAGCTCAATGAAACTATGCTTTTGTAATTTTTTTTGAATATTGAGAAATTTGCATGTGGCCGTGTTTCAAAGCTATTATAGACAAATGACTTATTCTGTCCATGTGTCCTACAAACAACACATAGTGGCAAGTGAATCATGTTATGCCAAGATGAATGAAACATTATTGACAACTAAGCTTGAAAAATGGAAAGAAAAGCTTTCAGCTTGTTGCCTTTAAAAGGGACTTCCTTCAGCAAGCCTCAACACAGAAGAAACATCCCTTCTTTCATTTACTTTTGCACCTCCCTTCTTTCGTTGTTGTCTACTATTAAATATTAGTCGTTTCCTTTTTATTTCCTTTTCCTATTAGTTGGCTTTGTAATTTAATTTTGTTGATTCATGTATTCTCTTAAATAGAGGTAGGCTTGTTTAATCCTGGAAAACAGTTCACATTACTGAAATAGTTTCTTAGGACAGTTCCCAATACGACTCAAGCCAATTCGTGTATCTGTTTATGAATAATACTATTGAAATATTATTGTTATTTTCTCGCGTTATTTCCAACATTTTAAGAAACTATTTCAAAAAATACTGATGCTAAAAATACTACTAATACTACCAATGTTGGCGCTACCTCCGCTACTCCAGTCCAAGTGTGATGACCCAAAAGTTCATCCCGTGTGATGACCCGACCGGTCGTTTTGCATTATCAGACCCCGTTCCCCTAAATGAAACTTCCCATAGAGGATTTTTATGATTTATGACTTGCGGGAACTGGTGGTCCGGGTTTCAGAGGTGTTTAGAGTGATATAGGAACAATTGATTCCTTTTTTTTTTTGGCAATCCACTAGGCAGTGCCTAGGGCTAGTATTTATTTATATATATTAAAATAAAATAGAGTATCATGTCGTCTTGCGAGGTGCAAAGCCATAATTTATGCCTACTACATAGATCCTATTATCAAGTTTGTGATTGAGACTCCCAAACTTGATATTACACACTGATATACTAATAGTATGAACACTACTATCTAACGATTGCATAAAACTATCCAAGAAACTGTAAAATTTGTTGTCCAAAGGTTCACTCAAACTATGCTGCTCCTTCCTTGTGTAATTCATATCCATTGCTTGAATTAACTTCCATGTCTTAATGGTCGTGGCTATTAGTTGCATGCTACACTGTCGACTGCCTCGCCCCAACAGTGTTGAAGAATCATTGTGTGTAGCAACTGAGCTTTCAGCTGATCTCCTTTTTCTTACTGCATTATCCCCAGTGTGCTGTTGTGGCTCTATGGTTTCTGATTTCGAATAAAAAACAGTCATTGTGTTGATTGACTCTCGCATGTCCAGTATCCTTTTTCCATACTTGTGCATGCCACCTTTCCTTCTTCAAGGGAATGAGTACATTGTACTAATACCACCCATTGAAGTCGTATTGAATGCCAACCCATGAGTACACTACTGTTTCCTGCAAAAAAGTACACTAAGTTAGTGAAAAGCATGATTACCTTGTACTCGTCCCAAAGGATTTGTACAACGTAAC
>MDKI01027986.1:0-14073 GCA_005239505.1 Nicotiana paniculata
ATATTACACATTCCTAATTAAACTCTAATTCTTTCCTTATCACTAATTCTTTCCTTATCATATGCATGAGTATATATTATTCCTATCAAGTACTCTTCCATTCCATCGTGACATTATTTCCTTGTTAATTATTTTTATAAGAAATTTAAAGAAATAATTTATTTCTGAAATTGAAAATAATTTAACTTAAATTTCTCATTTTACTCTTAAATGTGGACTAGTATAAAGTTTTATTTTAATGGGCCCACAAGATATGAATATAGGAAAATGATAATATATATAGTGACTCTCAAAATAATAGCTGAATATATATATTGTATATTATTTATATATGTATGTTCTATATGTTATATACAAAAATTATATAAATTTTATATACTTTTTCCGCTACCGAATGTAAGTAGTTTCTGGGTCGGACCAAAAGTGAAAAAAGCCTAATTACGAATATGAGGCCATCCCTCGAACTTTATCAAGCACAATGCAAATTTGATAGAATTGAAAGGAGTGCATGACCAGATGGAATATATGTATCCTCCAACTTGCCCATTGTGTTGGAACGAAATAAGTAGGTAGTATCTTCTGTTTTAAGTTTGAATAGTTACTTTGGAAGATGAGATGAGTAGCATGCAGTCCAGCCCTTGGATGGAGCATCTAAATAAAGCTCACTATCTTTTTGAATATTATGATCTTTTCATATATTCCTTTTCCCTTTGTTATAAATAGGGCAGAAACCTGAACAACCCCATTTCCATCTAAACTGATCAGAACTCGAAAAAAACAGTAATATTACCCTTAATTAGTACGTAAATCTCCATCTCCTTAATCTCCTCCTTACATATATAGTGTAAAACAATTAATTAATCATCGGATCAAAGTTCAATAATTTGTTTGAACTTTGCGATCCGATGACGTGCTTGTTTTAGCTTAAGAAACACCCCCCACAAACCCTAAACTTTTAATTACTTATTCATTCAGGATAAGTAGAGAAATGGAGAAAGTACAGAAATTGGCATCAGAAAATGGAGTAATGATATTCAGCAAGAGTACGTGCTGCTTGTGCTACGCAGTGAGTATTCTATTCCGAGAGTTAGGAGTGAATGCGTACGTGCATGAACTGGATCATGACTCAGATGGAAAGGAAATGGACAAGTCCCTTATTAAAATGGGCTGCAATCCTTCAGTACCAGCAGTTTTCATAGGAGGGAAATTCATTGGTTCCACTAATGAAATCATGTCTCTCCATCTTAAAGGCGCTCTCCTTCAACTCCTCAATCCATATATGCCTCTTTGAAAATTAATGAAAGGTTAAGGTTTGGGACCACTAGTTATAATATTAATTATTATAGGATTTAAGAGAAAAACCAAAAATGAATAAACTTGGGTCGATCGAAGGGACACACGTACTAAGCTAGCTAGTCGTGGAGATCAAGGTCTTGATCCAGAATATAACATTGTAATTTTCAAATGTATTACTATTAGTCCGTGGTTAGCTAGCTAGCATAAAATATATATGCAGCTTAATTAGTTTTTTGTCTACGGACTATTAAAATGGTATCGTTGCCTAGTGCAAGAATTGTAATTTTAATCCATTTCCTCAATGATAAAGTTGCTTTATTACATTGTGTGCCCCTTAATTTATTATCATTTAATTTGCTTAAAGTAGAGAAGGAAAACATTTCCACTTTACGTTGATCTCTCTGGCCTTGTGCCCTTGTGTGATTTTGTTCATACAATTTAATTAGTAGTCCCTTTTAAGTATTTAAAATGAAATAGTCCATCGCAGACTCTAGTTATTTAGTTCAGATGGCTTTATATATATATATATACAGAAAGTACAACATATTACTACTATATAAAGCACTTGATTATGACTGTTGGAATCAAACAGGCAAAAACATAATAAGGGATTCCACTTAAGTACATCGTGGGTAGACAACAAAATTGCGTCGAGAAAATAAAATCAGACCCGAAAAATATTGCAATAATCGTAGTATTTTATTTCTAATATTTGAGTGTTACAATCTCTATGAATCCTCCGATTCTTCTTTTCAACAGTAAATAAAAGAGCCTCCAAGCTTAATCGTGAATTTAATTTTATTTTAATCCAAGTGCTTGAAGCTTGATCTTGATCTTGACGTACTTTTAATCCAAGGGCTTGCAGCTTGTTCTTGAATCTTAGTATTGATCTTTTAATCCTTAGAACACTTGAATGCTTGTAGCTTTTAGAGAAATCCGGAGCGTTTGATCCACGAGCTCTCTCTTGCTTCTTGTTATAACTTTTGGTGTCTTTTCTAGGTTATGAAGACCCCTATTTATAGTTGTGGGAGGGAAGAGTTATGATAAGAGCAAACTCTTTCCGACCAATCAAATTGAAGTGTGACAAGGCCGCATTTGATTGATCAGGACATGTCACTTGCACACGTGACACGGTTTTATTGACCTTTTAATTTGACTTGGCATGCCTTGTCATTTTGACAAGTCGCATGATCCTATTGGCTCTTCCGCTTGACTTGGCGTGAGGCTTAATGAAGTGGGCTCGTCACTTTAGCTCAATTAAATGGGCTAGCCCAATGGATTAAGACTTATTTATTTAATCCACATATGTTGGACTTATATAACTAATCCATTTATATTAGCCCAAAAAATTTATTTGAACTAATATATCTTGAATTTAAAATATAGTCCAAATTATTTTACGGATTTAATTCCTATAAAATTTATACACCTATAAATTCCCTCAAGACTTGTTGAAGTATAGACTTGTCGTAACCGAAAATGGGTCACGAAGTATTGGTTGACTTGTCAAATGTTTCTCATGCCAGAGTAGAATACAGAGTACTATCCATACAATTTGTTACATATATTCACAATCAATTACCTGAACAATGTAATAACCATTTACTTTTGAATAAGGACAAAGACAAAATCATGCAAACTATTATTTTAAAATAAGTAGTAGCTGCCAGTGCATCTCCATATCTAGTAGGAAACTAATTCCCTCCTTATTGTAATGATTGGATCGCATTCCCTCTTTATTGTAATGATTACAAAACTTCGCATCGGCAATTTGGGTGCATTTCAATTACAAGTTGTAATTTGAGTTGCCTTTGGATTCCTGCAGTAGCTGAATCATCAATTTGAGCTGCCTTTGGATTCCTGCAGTAGCTGAATCATCAATTTGAGTTGCCTTTGGATTCCTGCAGTAATCGAATCCCATCCGGAGTGCAAAATATGTAATCCCATATTGGCAATTCACCTTCAAGAACTGCCTTATGACTTCTATAAATACGATACTCTTTATTCTATTAGTTTCACTTTTAGCGTTTGCGAACCACTTTGAGTCTGCTTTTGATGACTTTGAAGCATTGACGCGAAGTTAATTTCTTCTTTTTTTCTTGTGCTATTCTTCCTTGTTTTACTTATTGTCTCTTTTTTTTAGGAGTAACTTAGTCAAACTACGAAGTCTTTTATAAGTTCGAGATGAAGGCCTTTAAAAGTTCGTGATGAAGATCTTTAAAATTTGCGGCGGCAAACCATAAAAGTTCGCGATGAAGACCCTAAAAATTTGCGGTGAAGCCCATAAAAGTCCGCGATGAAGACCTTTAAAATTTGCGGCGGAAAATCATATAAGTTCATGATGAAGACCTTTAAAATTTGAGGCGGAAAATCATAAAAGTTCACGATAAAGATCTTTAAAATTTGTGGTGCAGACCCTTAATAGTTCATATAAGATCCTTAAAATCTCGTGAAGACTTTTAAAAGCACGCAATGAAGACTCTAAAAATATTCGTGGTAGAAATCTTTAAAAGTCGGCAGTGGGGACTCTTTAAAGTTTGTCGCGAGCACCTTCACAATCACCTTTAAAAGTTCGAAACATACGCCTTTTAAAAGTTCAGAACGAAAAACTTAAAAATTCAAATGCCTTTAAAAGTTCGAGACGAACACCTTAAAAAGTTCGCAACGAAAACCTTTAAAAATTTGAATGCCTTTAAAAGTTCGAGACGAACACCTTTAAAAGTTCGCAACGAAAACCTTTAAAAATTTGAATGCCTTTAAAAGTTCGAGACGAACACCTTTAAAAGTTCGCAACGAAAACCTTTAAAAAAAGTCCGACACAGAAATCCCTTCTTTTTTACGTCTGAGGCTATTTCTTTTTTAACTTATCCACGCTCTCTTTCAAGACTGTGATTGTTACTCTTCCCTTTTGACTTAAGTACTAACAAATATATATTTTTACATAGTTTGAACATGGTTTACTTCAGAGACTCAGCATCCTCTTCCTCCACGTCCAAGTATCTTGTAATTTCAAAGCACAAGGATGGTAAAACAGAGACCAGATTATTAGTTGATACACCACCAACCAACTTATATGCAGCTTTGTTGCCATACTTGAAAAATCCATTTCGTTTGGTAGATTGGACCTTTGAAAACACCAAACGTAAATTTAAGACATGGACTCTTCGTTCCCATAATCACAAAGTTAAGAATGTAGCAAGTTCTCTCTCATGCTTGGACGATGAATCATCTAAGGAGAAGTATACTGGAGTGATTCCTTAACTTTTGGTGGCGAATTTCATTATATTCCCGGCTATTGGGAGGGGACCGAAGATATTCTTAGTAGGAACCATCGAGCATTGAGGGCCACCAATATTCATGATGTTGTCTATGCCTCATTGTTCACTTACGATTATTCTACAAGTATCATGCAAGCCTTTTGTGAGGCTTGGTGTCCTCTTACAAACACATTGCTTACCTCAGTTGGAGAGTTATCCATATCTCTTTGGGACTTGTGCACTATTGGGGGTCTGTCTTTAATGGGGTCTCCTTATAAGGAAATTTTTTTCAAATACTCGAGAACTTAAAGGTACTTACAAAAAGGATAAAATGTTCCTTCCACAAGCTTGTCAGCAATTGTTTGATACATATCACCAACTCCGAGAGGGAAACGCTAAAAATCATAACGTCCCTGTGAGAAGATGGATAGAGTTTTGGAGCAAAAAGGTCGTAAAGTATGAACAACCTCAAGCGAAAAAATAAAAAAAGTCAGTTCGTCCCAAATCAACACATAACCCTACTGGAGCCATAGGTAAAATGGTCAATTGGTCGGAAGTTAAAGATGAACTATTTGTTAAACTTGGCGTTGGAAATGACAGGAAAGACGAAGTATATTTGGCTGCTTTTTTATCATGTTAATTATGTGTTTTTGTGCTCCCTACAGAAAAAGGCGACTTTATTCGGCCTGAAACTTTCAAGATTGCAGGCCTTCTAGCGCGTGGGCAAAGAATTAACCTCGTTGTTCCAATCTTAGCTAGCATTTACAGGGGATTAAACACAATTTCAAATGGCTCACCACTCGATCCTTCTAGAGTTTACTTCCCAATTCATTATGTGTATGATTGGTTGGCATGTTACTTCAAGACTCATATTTCTCTAACAAATAGGCCGGCTACTCCTCTGATGTCCATATACTCAGGTGGGGGAACAACGAGATACTTTGGGAATGAAGACGCGAGAAATCATATTCATGGAGGAGAAAGTGCCATATGGACCTCCACAATGCCAAGTAATTCTCAACCGTATTATTATCGTGACGATGGAAACGAGAAAGAGTCCGAGTCAAATTATTTTATGAGTATTCGCTCGAATTACCTTCCTTTGAGAAATGGATCAACCTTCATCGTGGAACCTTACAACCCTCTTCGCTTCACTCGTCAATTTGGTTTTTATCAAGACATCCCCGGTTGCTTGGATCAAGATTTTTGTGAGTGCTCTTTAGACAAAGGATTGGAACTTTTACGAATTTGGGTTTTGTCTAAAAATAGGTCAAAGGCCACATTTCCCCTATTATGCCCAAGATGAAGAAATATGTCTCGTCTGATTATAAGTCTTGGTGGGAAAGAGTGCATGGAAACTTCCTTGAAAAGCACTTGCAATCATTGGTGAATACCGCTGGGCCAGTTACTACTACGCCTTCAGAGATCACGCCTCAAGAACATAAAAGGGAGGGCAAACCTCCTACTTTAAAATCCAAAGTGATTGTACCATGCGACGTCAAGGGACCTCCATATAAAGAAGTTCAAAACAAGGGACCTGTTCATGCTCATCAAGCCAATGAGGGTTCCTTTCCATTAGGTATCATTGTTCCTACCTCCAACAAATGTCCGTCCCAAAACGAGAGTGATAGTAGTCATGGAGATCAAAACTTCAAGCGTGTGAAACCATATTCAAACAAACAAGGAGATGGTACTTTGTTGCGGGTCCGTAATTACGATACGGATCTAATGCTTCAATCAAAAAAGAAATTGGAGCTCATTTGTTCAATATGATATCATTTATGCTTGAAGAAACGACGTCGAAACATAAGAAAAACGAGTGCAACACAACTCAAACATATCCGGAACTCACCCGAGGCCCTCGGGACCTCAACCAATAATTCCAACAAGTCATATATCACTACCCGAACTTAGTCGAACCTCCGGAACACCTAAAACAACATCAAAACACCAAATCAACCTCAGATTCAAGCCTAAAAACTTCTACTTCTAAACTTCCAAAATTCGCCAACAACGCCGAAACCTATCAAACCACGTCCGAATGACCTCAAATTTTGCACACACGTCACAAATGACACTACGAACCTACTCCAACTTCCGGAATTTCATTCTGACCCGGATACCTAATTTTTCATTGACGATCAAAATCGCCAAATTTCTAACTTTCGCCAATTCGAGCCTAATTCTACCACGGACCTCCAAATTACATTGCGGACACACTCCTAAGTCTAAAATCACCCAACGAAGCTAACCGAATCATAAAAAATTCAATCCGAATTCTTTTACTCATAAGTCAACTTCCGGTTGACTTTTCTAACTTAGCTTTCTAACTAAGAGACCAAGTGTCTCATTTCACTCCAAACTACTCCATACCCAAACCTACCAACTCGATACAACTCAACACGGCTGCACAATACATAAAGAAGCATAAATGGGAGAAACGGGGCTATAACTCTCAAAACGACATACCGGGTCGTTACATAAATGTAAATGAGTTTATAGTTATATGGAGTTTTTTTTTTTGCCAGAGGCAAAGTGGTATTTAAATAATTAGAATTAAGATAACAAAATTTCCTAATATAAAGATAAATTTCTTTTTTATTATTTCAAATTTAAAAACTTTATAGGATTTAAATGTAAAAGAGTTTATAGTTATACAAAGTATTTTTTTTTTTTTGCTAGAGGGGAAGTAGTATTTTAATTTGAATTAAGATAACAAAAATTCCTAATATGATTGTATATGATCATTAACCGAATTAAGTATGATACATGGTAACAAAAGATAAATTTCTTAATTATTTTAATTCAAATTTAAAAACTTTATAGGATTTTAAATGTAAAAGAGTTTATAGTTATATGGAGTATTTTTTTTTTTTCCAGAGGCAAAATAGTATTTTTAATAAATTTGAATTAAGACAACAAAAGTTCATAATATGATTGCATATGATCATTAACAGAATTATGTATGATAACATGGTAACAAAAGAAAATTTTCTTTTTTATTTTAATTCAAATTTAAAAACTTTATCTATAAATTCAAAATTATCCTTTAATATATATATATATATATATTTGTATTTGACTAACATAGTCAAATATAGAATAAAGTTACCATATACAATTGACATTTATTAATTTGCCACTTGACTTAACAATAATGTCAATTAAATATGGTAACTTTATAGCTTTAATATATATATAGATATATTAAAAATTATGTTCAAAATCACGGCTAAAATCGAGCTTTTTTTGTTGTGTCAGACAAATTGGGACACAGAGAATTAAAGTAAAGTTTCATTTTCATAGGCCCACGGGATCAGCCATCATGTGTTGGTAGTGTATTCATTACTTGGTCCACTGAACTAATTTTGAGCTTCTGAATCCTTGATACATACTCTACAATTATCACCTTTTTTTCTTCTATCTATTAGAACTGGTAGCAAGCAAAATAGGTACACAAGATTAGCAGGGACAGATGAGCCTTATTTGATGAATTTGATGAAGAACATAAGGAGAGAATGGCTGCCAGGAGGAAGAAGAAAGCCCTGATATTTGATCCAACTGTCAAGAAAATAACTTGAGAGTGTTGATGAGTTTGGGTTGGTTGTTACTAAGTATGTAATTCAGAAAGGAGTTCAGATTAAAAAGTATATTAATGAACCTGGTAGGGTGAGGGTAAAATGCATGCACCCAAAATGTCCATGGTTATTGGGTGCAAGCAAAGATGGCATCAACAATTTTAAGGTAAAAAAGTACGTTCATGTCCACAAGTGTTACAAAACAAATAAAAATAAACTTTGAAACTCCAGATACCTTGCAAAGCATTACAAGGATAAGATTGTGTCTCAACCAAATATGAAAGTTTGGGAGCTGAAGAAACTCATTAAGGATGAATTAGACATGTATGTTGGTAGGTCTACTGTCCATAGAGCTAGAACAAAAATTCTGAAGGAGATAATAGGTGATGTGCATGCTAAGTTCAAGAGACTCTATGAATATAGAGATATTTTGTTACAGACAAATTCAGGTACAACTTGTGCTGTGAAGGTAGATGATCAAGGTGAAGGCAAGCTTGTCTTAAATTCATTTTATGTGTGCTTCTATGCTATGAAAAAAGGATGGTCTGAAGGTTGCAGAAGGATAATTGGCCTTGATGGATGCTTTTTGAAATGCATTTGTAAAGGTCAGTTGCTTGTAGCAGTATCAAAGGATGGAAACAATCAGATGTTCCTTATTGCTTGGGCCATTGTAGAGGTTGAGAACAGTTTCACTTGGACATGGTTTCTGAAATGTGCGACTCATGACTTAGAGCTTCAAGATGGAAGGGATCTCACTATCATGTCTGATTTGCAAAAGGTGATTTCATTGCTGTCAATATTTAATTTTTCTTATTTCTATTTTTGTTGGCAACTAATATATCTTCTTATGTTACAGGGATTGCTTAAAGTTATATCAGAGGTGTTGCCTGAAAGTGAACATAGGTGGTGTACCAGACATATATTAGCAAACTGGTCCAAATATTGGAGAGGATTAGAGACGAGAAACAACTTCTGCAGGTGTGCTAGAGCATCATGGGTGGCAAAATTGAATTTTCACCTGGACACCTTGAATATTCTTGGGAATGGGATATGTGAGAGCCTCTTGAAGTATAGCAAGGAAACTTGGTGCAGAGCTCAACTGTGACAGGAAATGTGATATAATTGACAACAATATGTGCGAGACCTTTAATGCTTGGATACTTGCTGCTAGATACAAGACATTCATCACTATGTTGGAGGAACTCAGAGTGTAGATGATAGAGAGAATAGGAAACTTGAGGAAGTTTGTAGATACATGGATATGTGATATATCCCCAATTGCTATGAAAATGTACCAAGATAACATGCTCCAGTCTATGAGGTGTACAATCAAATGGAATTGTGAATATGGCTGAGGTTGAGGATACATCATTAAGAATGGTATTGAAGCACTGTGTGAATATGCAAACTCAGACTTCTACCTGTAGGTCATGGATGCTGAAGGGAATCCCTTGTGCTCATGCAATTGCTGCTATGCACTTCATGAACATTGGGCCAATTAACTACATATCTCACCGGTACCACAAATCCACTTTTCTGAAGGTATATTCAATATTTATCCAGTCAGTGCCAAACATGCAGATGTGGCCAACATCTATCAATACACCGATTCAACCCCCACCAATTAAAAAGATGTCTGGCAGACCAAAGAAGAAGAAAAGAAGAGAAGAAACTGAACATCCTAAGTCTGGAAAGCTTTTTCAAGAAGGGGTATAGAGATGACATGTTCAAACTGTGGTGGCTATGGACACAACAAAAGGAGCTGCCCCAAGAAACCAAAGCCTGCAGATTCTACTGCTGCAAATGCTTCATATAGAGAAAGATGTGGAGGAAGAGGAACAGGAACAACTTCTCCTAGAGTTTTAACTTCTGCCCCTGCTGTTGCTGGCAGAGGAAGAGAAACTGGTAGAGGTAGAGGAAGTAACACACCTTCAGCTTCAACTACTTCTGCCCCTGGAATAGGAAGAGAAATTGGTAGAGGTAGTGGAAGAGGAACTAAAAGTTTTGGGTTTGGACTGTTTCAATCAAGCAGTGGGTTCACAAGTTTTTCTGTAAATACTTCAAACTTAACTTTATATCTTGTTTATTTTAACAACTTTACTAAATATTTTTTATTTTGGCAGTCTGGTGGAGGTAAACCAAGAGTGGTTTCTCATGGTGGTGAAAAGAGGTCCTCAGCAGATATTCATGAATATGCATGCAAGCCAACAAGTGGAGTAAAATGGAATGGTAGGCCAACCATTACTAGAAGACAACTTGAAAGAACTGTTGCATCCAATTCCAATCTAAGTCAAGCAAGTTCATCATCCCAGCCATCCAAGAACAACTATATATAGTTGTGTATCGGATGTTGTTATTGTGACTGTTAAGTTATTTTGGAACTGTTGTTAGGTTATTTTGGAACTGATGTAAGTGGTGTATTGAATGTTGTTATTTTATCAAGGCATGTTGCTGTTATTTTGGTATGTTGTTAAGATGTCAACCTATGTTTTATTAAGGCATGCTGCTATTAGGTGATTGTAATGAACACCTTACTCTATGATGAAATGAGTTTTAAATTGAAAATTTCTGGGAAGATTCATCTCTTTAGTGTTACTACTTTAGTATTTCAGCATTTGAGTTGTATTTTAGGCAACAATTTCAGCCACTATTTAACTGTGTAAGCAGTGTATTATCTGCATTTTCAGCTCACATAGCAACAACCACAAACCAAACAACATTAACAGTTGCAAAACAATCCATTCATTTCTAACAAAGGGATACAAAATCCACGAAAAAGCTTCATTTATTTTCTTACATTATACAACAATCTTTAGAACTACCAAACACAATCAACTTCAATACAATTACAATTAAAATCAGCACACACAATTTTCTCCAATTTCTTTGATTCCTATTTTCCTTCAATAATGCATCAAACGCCCTCTTCTTCTTAAGCAGCCCAAAATCACAATTTTCAAGTGTTCTGGAGTTGGGGGATCAAACCACACAAAGAAATTACATGCCGACCGACTGTCACTCTGAAAATCGAAGAGAAAAAATTATTAAGGAATATAAAATCGATCATAAAAGTACAATTGATATTTACCTTATAAAATGGACATCCGTAAAATCGATGAACCGGATATCAACACTCCGTGACTGTATCACTGCAGCTTCTTCACCACAATAACAAAATTTTCTCTGATTATGCATTTCCCCTAACCCTAAAATTGAACCCTAGAAATGAACCCTTATATCGAAAAAGAGAAGGAAGAAGTAGAAGAAGTTTGTAATATTGGCAACAGAAAAACGCATAAGAAGATCAAGAAGAAGAAATTTTCTGCAAATTCGAGCTTTCAAAGAGGAAGAAGAAGGTGAATACAGGTCCAATTTGAGAATAAATGGGTTAAGGACCCTTTATTTGTTCAAAAATGGCCGTTGGGATTTGTATCTGGCCGTTGATTAAAGTCAGAAATTGTCTACTTTTACTGTTCACGCGCACACCTTAGAAAGGTTGCATATGTAATGTTATTATCGTCCACAGAAAATATGTAAGGGGGATTTAGGCCAAAGTTCAGGTGTCAACTTACGTAATTTGCCCTTTCTAAAAGACATTTTATACATGGAAACTAAATAGTCCATTGGCTAGTTTAACTAGTGTACATGATGGCACCATCTCATTAGAAGAACAAGTTACCAGGAAAGAGAATGAAAATAGCTGATTGCTGAATAACAATGCAAAAGTCTGCAAATAGCAGCTACACACTGAACATGTCACCCTTCCCCTCAAAAGAATACTTACTATAATTCTTACTTGCAATGAGACACAACAACAAGTAAGGAGTTTAAAACTCCTTATAAGTAGATGCTATAAATTAGCTCAGCCAAGAGTATAGCATGTGAGCTCCTGAACCTAACACGTTTTGGCTGCCGTGTCACAATTCAACCACCAATGCGACTATGCAACTCCCAATTAAACAAATAAGGGAGGATAAATGACATAAATGATAAATGCAATACCTGCAATCTCCCCTTGAAGAAGCTAATGTGAGTTTCCATTGCTTTATGAGTTGATAATCCTCAGTGCAGCATCTCCATGGATTGTCCAAACATAATCAGGCATGTCAAGTCTTGGTCCAGCCACTGTTCTGTATATGTAAAGTTCATCAACAGGGCAGCTATCTGGCCGCGTTTCCGGGGGACCCCTCTCATCTATAACTTCAACATTAAGCCTAGGCAGCTTCTGGCCTAGCAGCTTACAAGCTCCAAAACTTACTGAACAAGAAGACATCCAAAGGGAACGCATCTTCTCCAGCTTTGCAGCGTTAGCCAAAAGAGCCTCGCCGCCAAATGGGCATTCTCTGATCTCTAGTTTTCTGAGGCTCTCGCAACCAGATAGAACATGGTGGAGGCCCACATCACTATCCCCAGCAAAAGCAACGGAAAGCATCTCTAACTTCTTAGCATGGGTTCCAATGCACTCAAACACACGGTCAGTAAGGAGCCCAGAAAGAGAAAGTCGCCGCAACTCTCTGCATTCTTCCACAATTGCCCCAAAACCAACATCAAGCGGTTCAAGAGTCAAGTAATCAGGAGTTCGAGGTTCAATAATACACAAGCGGAAACGAGTCATGTTAGGACGGTTTCTTGCAATAGTAACCAAAGCGGCATTTGTCATTTGGCGGCAGAAGTATAAAACCGATTGGAGCTTAGGGCAGCCATCTGAGACAGCCACAAGGCCTTGCTCTGTCAGTAAAACATCTGGCTCTGGAGCAAAGGGATCAGAAGGAAACACCCTAAGTTCTTGAAGGTCCTTACAGGAAGCAGCAAGCATCTAGAGACCAGTATCTTCAATGTAGTCAAGTACCTGCGATCACATTCATTCAAATTGAAGTGTCTTAAACAATAAGTAATGATATACCAAACTAGTAGCAAGAAAAATTAAAGATCCACTTTGACAGGAAAGACTTCAAAACCACATGAAAAGAACCGATAAAAAAATCTTTAGCATTTAAGCATCTAATTCAGATTGATAGATGTCTTTCATATAACTGTTTGTCCCTTGCCGTCACCAGAATTGACATGAGTTATTAGAATGTTCTCTCTTTTCTCTGGAAAAAAAGTTGTTTATGGTTTCAATATTGAGAACGCGAGACAAGTACAATAGTAAAAGCAAGCTAGAACATATCCCACAATCTCTGCAAATTGTGACACTGACTTATGAGCTTGCTAAGATCAGGGTTTTGAATAGTAGCATAGCTCAAATTCAAAGAGGTGAGTCCGGAGCAAATTGGATAAATAGTTGGAAAATAAGCTGGCACGACATCCCATAATCCAGACAAGCCTTCAAGTCTCTTTGCAGCCTGAAAAAGCTTCTTCCAGGTTTGAGAAAATATCAGACTGTACCTCAGAAGAGAAGGCACCTGTACCAAATTCAACCAACTGGGAAGCGCCGATCAGTAGGTTAGGAAGCTTCTCAAGGGAAACAGAATGATTGAGCCGAAGAGTCCTCAAATTAGGAGAGCGAGCAATGAGACGCTCCAGATCTGGGAAGCTGACCTCAGAACCTGATAAGGAAACAAAAGTAAATAAGGAATATTCTAGATTTGTATATTTCCTATGTTATTTAGGAGTAGGTTACAATTAATTAATTGTATGGGTTTAGGAAAACTTAGCCAATTAGGTTTAGGTTTCCTAGCCCATTAGGTTTAGGTTTCCCAATTAGTTTAGGTTTTGTCTTATTTCTTTGCCTATAAATACTTGTGGAATCAATGAGAAGGGATGAGAGATTTCACCCAAAACTTGTCTTGTCTTGTTCTTCATTATTTCTTAGCATTCTATCATGGTATTAGAGCCAAATCTCGATCCATCGAGTTAGAAGCTTGGAGAATTTTGTTAGACTCTCCATTGTTGAAAAGTGAATTAACCAAAGTATTTGGTGTTGCCAGTTAAGCGATTTT